>VYZR01047723.1:0-17500 GCA_013400675.1 Oxylabes madagascariensis | reverse complement strand
CTGGCCTAATAATTGTTCTATTTGAATCAGCATCAAGTACGTGCATTTTGCATATCATAATAGAACTTTGGTAATCAAATTCCTCCCGTTGTTATTAAATTGTATATGCAGAAGTCAAGAAGTACATCTGTGCAACTCTGCAGTTCTGTCAGGTGAGATCAAATCCCTCTTCTTCAGTTATTTTTGCCTGATAGTTGTACTTATATGAACCATGTGAGTGAACTTTATATTGCAGCTAATGAAAAAATCTGTTTAGCTTACCTTTCAAAAGTGTCACAACACAGATTCCCAATATGCTTGTTAGAAGCACAGAAGAAGGAGAACATTGATAGAGCTCACAGCAGTCCACCTCCTCACTGAAGCTGTTAATGTTTTTCTGATGTTGCTGAACAAAGAAATTAAAGTTATTCTCTGCATATAGAGTTGTAAATCCAAAGATAGCTGTTGCTTGTTTAGGCTGGGGGTTCTCGTTGGTTTCTAAGTGCTGGGAGGATCCTGTGCCCTCTGTCAGTCCAGGTGAAGCACCACTCCTGCTGTACTCTTACCCCTGTTTGCCAGCTCAGGTTTGGGAGGGGCACGTGAGCAAGTTCTGCATTTGCATAAATGAATTGGCATAATTGAGCTGTTGACTTTTGCTTCCAGGAGCATCATGCTCTTCCCTACTGCCCACTGAGCTGTGAGGTTGAGAAGTACTACAGAAACTCACACAGGGAGCTCTGCTTTCAAAAAATATTTTTTTAGCTTAGTGGTTTGTTTTACTATTATTACTTAAGCAGGGATATTCTGGCCTTTCTCTTTTGGGGCTTACCTGTAAGTGGGCAGAAGAGCTGCAGGAAAACACTGGCTTTACCTGTTTCCTTAACAGCCTTGTTCCCAAAGCAGGCAAATAAGTATTGCTGTGACTTCCTAAAGGTGACTTCTTAGATCTGTGTGTGTTCTGTGCAGCTCTTCTTTGACTACAGCATTTCTGCTGTCCTGTAGTGAGCACTCTTGTGCCTGATGACAGATAGATGGTTAATCCCCTTGGTGCTTTTCCTTATTCTGAAGCTGTAAGACTTCAACTACATCTTTCAATAGGTCCTTTGTAGTGACCCCCTGACAAACACTTTGTCTTTGCTCAGAGGCCTTCTGACAGGCTTTTTTGAGAAACCAGTACAGAGTGATTATTTCACTGTATCAAAGAACATGAAGTTTTCCTTTTAGCAATGCAATACAAGTATTTGATGGTTGATTAAAACATGTAATTGATAGAATATCTTACTGAGACAATCACATGTCGTACAGCATGTCTGATGTAATCACAGCAGTCACTTCTGGCCTTATTATTTATAAATCCAGTTTTGGAAGAGATGTGCTCCGTTTGTGAGTGCCCATCTTGTGAGTGCCCATCTCTGATGTGGGTTGTGAGTCTGGTCGGAACCTGTGCTTCCCAGAGTGCGGGACTCTCACTTTGGAACAGCCCAGAGCAAGCAGAGATGATCTGGGATTAGCACTAAATAGTTAAGCTGATTCTGAGCCAAACTGCTAATGCAGAAATACTGGTTCAACTGTGCATGTACTCCAGTTTAATTTGGCTGCCTTACATACAACAAGAATGTGCCTCTTACACACCTGAGTTACCCCTCTGACTTAAACAGATCAGCTGACTTTGATGACCTTGGGTCGTTCCCTACAGGAATACAAACTGATGATGGAACTGGGGTTTATCCCCTACTTCTGTTTACCAAAACCAAGCACAAATTACTATTTGGCTGAATATGGAAAAATTGAATATCAGGAGACTGTTTTCTCATGGTTTAAAATCCTCTTGTAACTGGATTTGGCCTGAAAATACTTGCTCCTCTTTCACTGATTTGCATTGTGGGGGCTTCTTGAGAAACTGCCTGGAGAATTTTCAGTTTCTGATGCATCCTTGTGACAATCTCTGGCTTGACAATCCTAACAATATTGGACTGTACGAATGACTGTCAGAGCTGAGTCTAGTATCCTGCTTCCAAAAGCAGGCAGTGACAAATATGTAGGGAACAGTAATAATATTGTAAGCATATTGTGATATTTTCCTAGCATAGTCTTCCAGCAATTTATGTCTTGGGGACCTACAGAGAGATCAGCAGCTCCTTTCATTTTATATTCTTTGGTAGATTCCTCCTCCATTAGTGTGTCCAGGACCTTTTGACTCTTTGGCCGCTATTGAAAATGGAATTGATATTTTTTGCAGGAGTATTGTGAACTTCTTCGTTTTGTGAACAGACGTGTATTCCTGGGGTTTGGTTTTCCCCAGTGCATCTTAACATCTACTTAAATTACATTTCACTCTGAGCTCTGTGAGGTGAACTCCTTTTAATCTAATGACAACTTAGTTTCAAGAGCTTCTCATCAGGGACATTTTCAAAGGTCTCTGGAAATCTGAGTTATTATATGAACAGGATCTCCCTTTTGTATGTTTGACTTCACTAAATGAAGCCACCTGATGTGCATGGCAGGAATCTTGGTACGAAATCTCTGCCAGCTGCTCCCCAGTATGCCCTGTTTATGTGTTTGCTAATACTGGGTTTAGTGAGTTGGGTCAGTGGGCTTTTTGCCATTTTGCTTCATAATTCATATTGGATTTACAGGTTTAAAGTTTTCTTAGGTCCCTTAATGCCTGCCTTAAAAACTGATATTGCAGTAGCCTCCTGCCATAGGAGTTTTTAGCAAGAGACTTTATATTTAAGCAAGTTATCTCTGAAGAACCTTATAACACTGAGGTGAAAACAGTTTGGTCCTGAAGGATTTGTTCTATAACTTAATCTTCTACTCTTTGGGGTGAAACAGGGCCTTCAGTGTACCCAGTAAACATCCAAGTAAAAACACAAGAAAAACCAGGCTTTGTAGCCCAGAAATCTTCTCAAGTTCCTTTGCACTGAATTCAGATAAAACAAACCAAAAATAATAATTATTTTTTCTGTTGGATAGTCTGAACAATCCCTTTAGTCTTGGCTTGTCTTATTGCCAGAATCTCTGGCGTGCTTCCTTCTTCTCAAGTACTTGAAAAAGAATTTACTAGTTTTCATACTTCCAGGAAGTTGCTCCTAAAAGTATTTTTGGCCTCTTCACCCTGTTTTTTAACATGTAACCCGCAACTCTTGACAATGCTGTCTCCCCTTCTGCTCTTCTATTGGGCAGAACTTCAGCTATCCAAAGAATGCCCATCTGCCTCTGCTGGCTTCCCTTGCCATGCCAGCCTTATCTTCCAGGATGGGGACTTTTTGAAACCTCTTTGTTCCCAGAATGCAGATTCCCAACCTCTTTTGCATGTGACTCATGTTCTGAATAGTGGTTATTTTGATTTCTGAAGTTGCAGAGTTGCTCTTTTGAGTGTGTTTTTGATGAAGATATTGCAGGCAGCCTGTGTGATGCTGAACCCACCTGAGGAGGATAGTGGAGGCTTTTGCTTCAACCATCTGTGGTCTGATTTCTGCCTGGGCTGTTTTGTGACCAGGAGAAGCTTCCTGAGTGGGGAGGGTGAAATGCCTGTTTGGCTGCTGCGAGGCACAGCTATCTCACAGATAGGTCAGGAATGCAGCTGGCATCCTGCAGCTACTCTGGTGGGGGCTGAAACAGCCTCCTGCTCAGCAGTGTGTGGGCTGAGGTACTCGGTGCCTTTCTTGTCCTGGTCTTCACTGCCAAGATCTCCCCGGGCCTTTGTGCTTGCAGGCAGGGCTCAAGGAGAGGGCTCCTGTACTGGGGGTGATTGAGTCAGCAGCTGCTGAGAAAGTTTGTCACATTCTGGGGGACCAGACAGGGTGACCCAAGTGGGTGAAGAGAGTTGGCAGGTGTTGCAGTGATGCTACAGTTATCTTCGAAAGGTTATGGAGATCTGGGAGATCTCTGATGGCTGGGGAAAGGCTGCGGTTACTCCCATCTACAAAAAGCCTGGGAATGTAAGGTGATCCCCCTCAGTTTGGTCTGCGAGGAAAGCCATGGCACAAGTGTTCTTGGCTGCCTTTTGTGGTCACATGGAGAACGTGATTGGGAATAGCCAGCATAGATTAACCAGGAATAAATCGTGTGACCAACCTCAGTGCCTTCTGGTGACAAAGTGAGGGGTTCTGTGGGTGAGGGAAGAGCGGTGTGTGTTGGGTGTCTTACCCTGGGCAAGGTTTCTGACAGGACCTCTTGCCGTACAGCTGTGTCCGGGCTAGCACATCCTGGTGAGGAGGGGCAGCACGATGGTGAAGGGCTGGAGCACTTGCCCCTGGAGGAGAGGCTGGAGGACTGGGCTTTATCTTTGTTGGCCTGGAGTGGACACTGGGGACATCCCTAGCAGCTGCTTTCTGGTACTGGAGAGCTGTCACCTTACTAACCCCTCCTGGCTGAAGGGGACAGTCAGAGGACAAGAGGCAGATGTCCTAAACTGAAACAGGGCAGCGTGCCACTGAGTGGAATGGGTGGGGGGAATCAGGCACTGGAACCCGGATTGGGAAGGGTGTGCCAGCCCCTGTCCTTGCAGACTTTTAACCTCCAACTGACAAAAGCCCTAAGAAAACTGGTATGAATTCAGTGCTGAGTCTGTTCTGAGTAGGAGGCTGGACTGGAGCCTGAGAGCCCTTTCAAAATGAATTATCGTACGACAGCTTGTACATGCTATGTAATCCAAGAATTTCCATTCTTGGAGATTCCTCAGACTTGTGGTATCTACAGGGCCGTGCTCGTGCATTTCCTGTGTGGTGTGCGGACACGTACGGCAACATTCACCTCGCCCTACTTGGAACTGGCCGGCGGTTTGTTGGTGGTCGGTGTCGGAGGTGGCCTGCAGGGGTAACAAATGATCTGCTGCACAGATGGCTGTGCCTGCACGCTGGAGAGCTGCCGGGGAGGCGATGACATCAGATCTCCGGATTGCGGATACACTGCAGCTCGGGCACTCGCTGTGTGCGCTGCGCATTCCCCGCACATCCTGCCCCGCTCCCCTCTTAAGGGGTCTCGCTTCGCCTCATCCGTCCGGGAGCGGGCCGTGACAAGGGCCACGGTGCCTCTGCATAGGCGGCGGGGAATCGGTGCCGGGGTGTCACAGGGACTGTTTTCCTAACAAACACCTTCTGGCGTTTGGAACAAAGAGAGGACAGCTAATCTTGCCAGCTGACACCTCTGCTTGCCTTCCCTACTTTTAAAGCGCCACAAATCTCTCCGCCACGCAGGAAAAGGCGGAAAAGCTGATGCATTTTCCTGCTGGTCTCTGCGCACAGACGAGAGCGATGAACAACCCGGCCGCGGAGGGCTGGGCTCAGGCAGCGGCCCTGCGCGGGCGTCCCGGAGCCGCGGGCCCCGCACCNCGGCCCCCGTGCCCCAGCGCATCGAGGAGAAGCGCCGCGCCGCGCTGCTCGGCGGCGGCCAGGCCCGCATCGACGCGCAGCACAAGCGGGTGAGCCCAGCACGGGTGGCCGGCGGGGACGCAGCCCCGTCCCGCCGCCGCCGGGCGCACGCTCGCTGGGGAGGGCAGGCTGCGGGGCTCCGCTCGGCTCGGGGGACTCGCGGCTTCGCCTGGCACCTGCAGACGCCCCTTTGCGAGAAGCTTTCCTCAAGCAGCGCTGAAGACTGCATTACCTGTTACTCTGGGTAGAAAAAAGAGCAATTGCTTTACTAATTCCTTTACCTCAGAGTGGTCACCGAGGTTGGCTGTAATACGTATGAGAGTGTAGACAGAAGTTGCATCTTCTACCTGTCAGTGTGATGGTAACTCAGTTCTAGGTTGCTTAACCCTCCTGAACAACAGCTTCATCTTCACACCGCTGTTGCAAATTTAAGCTGATCTCTGAGATGAGAGCAAAGAGTTAGAAGACTGGAAATAAGGCACAGGAAAAGGCAGGTGGGAAGGATGACAACAGGTGGGTATTTAGTTTCCTGCCTCTGTCGTTCAGAATGGCGGTAGTGCTGATGGGGGTGACAGCAGAAGTTTCCTATTTCTGTTTATTGCTTCTTGCTGGGACGCCTTTTCAGTGCGGTGCGAGGCCTTGGTGGTACCACGGTGGCTTGTAGACATCAAGGAAGTGGGAATGGTGATTCCCTTGAAGGCTCCCTCAGTGATCAGTCTGCCTGCCAGCAGTGTCCTTCCCCGGTTATACAACACCTGACGAGAGTTCAGTCTCACTGAGTTACATTCAGGACACTGACACACCAATATACAAGCACTTTTGCGTGTCTGGGCCCTCAAACAGCTTATGTTTTATATAAACTGAAACTATGGCTTACCTTTGGCTTTCCTGCATTTGCTTTTCATGAGCTTTTGGCCCAGCGGTCAGATGTTTTGTAGAAGCTGAGCTGTGTTACAATGTCATGTTGATGCAGGGTCACATCATCCCGCAAAGGAGACAGCCCAGGTGCCCTGCCCTTTGCAGACAGATGCTTACCATGGTTGGAAATAACAAATTTGTTCTGTAGGTTAAGATACAAAGAACTTTGCAGTCATTTTTTACTATATTACACTGAGCAAGGGACATGTATATCTGGTCAATTGATTCTGTTCTTGGCCCTTCCCCTACTTTTGCCCGTAACAGTGTCCAGCAGGAAAAAGAACAGAAAGATTTTGTCAGAAGATCCCTGCAGGCTGTCACATTTCCTCTTCCCTCCTGTTTACTGCAGTCAAATAATATTGAGTGCAGTGAATTGAACCCTGAGCTGTTGGGGAGGACTGGTCTAGCTGTGGAGGGGTTCCCTGGTTAAGAATAGAAAAAAGGCCTTTATAGCAGCATTTAAATGTGTAGGCAAAAATAGCTGTGATATGTTTACATCCTGTTGAAAAGTCTCTGAGATTGTTTCCTTTCTCCTGTGGTAGTGCTGCTCCAACAGTCAGCCTTCTTTTCAGAGTCTGGCTTGCATTATGTTTGTTTTTGAGAAGGATAATAACTACACAGGCTGTTTCCAGCTTTGGAGCCTGCAGTTGCTTAATGGACCCGGTGTAGCAGATGAAGTGAGGTTTTGCTTGATTAAACTGCATCTGCTGGGGGTCAGCAAACAGCCAGAACCACCTGATGGCTCTGTTAATTGTTGCTTGCTCTGTTCCAGGGAAAGCTGACAGCAAGGGAACGAATTCTGCTGCTGTTGGACCCTGACAGTTTTGATGAATATGACATGTTTGTGGAACACAGATGTGCTGACTTTGGGATGGACTCTAGTAAGAATAAGGTATTTTTATTTCATGTAACTTGTTTCAACATCCTCTGCTATGCGGCCAGCCCACTGGTTGAAAATGGGCTCTTCTGTTCACATGTGATTTCTACTATTTGTTTTCTTTGTATGTATGATTTTGTTTTGTAAATTTGCTCTAATTACTCTCAGTTTCCATTTAACAGCTTACAGAGTTTTCTGTTGTCTAAACTTGATATTTTTTTTATTAGGTCACCTGTTTGGTTCAAATACCTTCCTGGGAATTGTCTTAGATTTGCATTTTAAACAGTAGAGGAGGCTGCAGAGCTTTGTTGGTCCAATTTTGTCAGTCAGATCAGATATGAGGAACAAATCAGGGTAGATACTTCTGCTTCCTTACAGGTAGGATTAGAATTATTGGATGAAACAACTCAAATCCATATTTATGCCTGCCAAACTAGAGTCATAAAATTCTTTAGGGCCTTACAATCTGATCTGGATGTTTGCAAGTCCCAGCATTTGTACTGCTCTGTTAGCCAATTGCACCCTGCTTGCCAAGGCACTTTCTGGCCATGTATCCTAAACCAGCGTGGTACAAGGAGTTACACACACACGGAGAAAACCTGTGGCTGCCCAAAGTCTCTCACCATAACGTTGGTGCCTGACAATGTGCTACCTGGCAAAAGTGTTCTGTTGTGGTTTGGTAGAAGGGACCAGTGAGCTGCTGGGATGTCAGTGCCTGGTGCTGATGGTCTGTTCGCTGTGAATCTTCCTGTGGCCAAATTCTGTTTGCTGTGAGCTGTGTAGGGTGAGGAGGTGCTCTGTGTGTGCCCTGTGCTGCTCACAGTGACTGCAGCTTCTGTTTGTGCAGTGTTTAAACCAGTTCATTGGGTTGCAGTCCTTCAGGTTGTGGGATTGCAGCCTGTGGATGAGGGAGGGGACAGCAGGGTTCCAGCAGCGGCACTAGGAACGGCAGAGGTGAAGGATTTGTTTGTTGTGTCAGGAGGCCGATGACACTTGGTGCTGTGAAGGATGTTGTGTTAGACCTCCTCCCCTCTCAGGGAGCACCAGAGCAATCATCTTTTTTCCTCTGTTTTTTTCCTCTGTTCCCCAGCAAACGCAAATAAATGCCGTGTTGCCTCTCATCGGGTTACTCCATGCTGCATCCTATGCTGTTGATAACAAATTGATGTTTCTGAAAATAGGAGGAGCAGCAGAGTCCTGAGTGTGACAAGAGGGTTAATTTTTTCCCTTGTGCTTCAGAATTCACCCTTCAGTGAGCTGCAGATTATGTTTACAGAGCACAGTTTCACAACAGATGACCTAACTGCGGCCACTGAGCTGGAATATTAGTTTAGCATTGAATTTCTCAGAGTCCCTGGAACTTCCTGAGGGTCGGGCAGGACTTGTGCTCACATCCAGGCACTCTGTGGGCTGCTGGGGCTTTTGGGAGTCACCTGCCTGTGGCAGTGGCTGAAGTACAGGTGTGTGCTGCTGTTCTGTGTGCCAGGGGCTGGGAGCACTGCTGTGTGTGCAGCCTGAGAAAAGGCACTGGGCAGGTGTGACCTTCCTGACAACAGAACACCTGGGCTTACTGTGGGCCTTGCACCACACACTTCCCTTTCTTCTTTCCCTTTTTTTTTTTTTTTTAATACCAAACAACAAAAAGCACTTAAGTGCCTGAAATTCCCTTTTTTACTGACAGCCGAGTAAAGTTCCTTTCCTACTGTTGTCTTGAAGGACTTGTATATATTTTCCTTTCTAGAAAGTGATACAATATAGATGAAGAACATTTTAAGATTCACAGGCTCCATTTTCTTGGCCAGTTCTTTTTCCCTCATTTGCATGGGGTGCAAAATGGGACAGGTCAAGTTCAAGAATTTGAGGTGACTGTAATTATATTTTTGGACCTGTCCAGGATTGTTTTTTATCCTATATCAACACCTCAGAGGTTTGTGCACCATGTCCATTCTTTCAAAAACATCAGGTAGTCCTGATAAAAGGTACATCCTGTCTCTGATGACATGATTGCCTTAACTCCAGTTGTGCTAAATTTGAAGGAAAACTGCTAAGTTCACTTATCTTTAATACATAATGAAGATGTGATATTACCTCTAGTTTTCCTTTTCAGGGCTGGGGAAAACCTTTGTGGAACCGCCACTGCAAACATGAAAGATGAGACTTCCCAGGAAATCAGTCTTTGTTTTGTCTTACTAGGAGTTTGTGGAAATTTTAGTGGACATCATTTTTCTATCTATTATTTTCAATTAATTTATCTGTTTTTAATGCAGTATCCTGGTGACAGTGTGGTGACTGGCCGTGGACGGATTAATGGGAGACTAGCTTATGTTTTCAGTCAGGTAAAGTTTTACTTGTTTTTAAATATTGTGAACTTACCCTTTGAAATAAGTTCACAATAATTCAGTGTGGCCATGTACCACTGTACCTGTGGGAGGAAGCAGGGCACTCTGAGGCAAGAGGAAGCAAAAAAGCTTGTGATAGATAGCATATAAATAGATAAAGTATACTTTTTATGTTAAAATATGTTTTTATATTAAAATAAATATTTCAGAAGAAACATCTTAGGTAGAGAGTTATCTTGGTCACTCACTGTGAAAGAAAGGCTTTCTTTCAGATCATTAGTAAGTGCTGCTCTGTTCTGGGCCACAAAGTAGCCTTTGTTCCATTTGCTCTCTTGGCCAAAGCAGCTGTTGTTGTGTTACCTTGGAGTAAGGCGTACACTCCACCTTTTTTGTTTCAGGTGTGTGCTCCTTCCAAGGAGAGACACTGTTCCATGGGCCTGAGCATGTGGAGAAGAGCCAAACACAAACCTTCATTTTAGAACACGAGTAGGGGGCAGTTTTTGTATTAGTAGAATTTAAGAGTGCCCCTTCATGATACACTCCTCCTTTTTTATATTTAAAGACCTTTTTCCCTCCAAATTGAGCTGCCCCCTGAGATACTGAACCTTTTTGATTCAACTGTTAGTTATAGCCATGCTGATTCGGTCCACACAGTTTTTGGATCTCCTTTGGGAGTAAGACTTGGTGGGAATGCAGCAGAGAAACTCCCCAGGAGCTGGCTCTGGGCTCTGTTTGTGCCAGTAGGTGTCAATATCCTCTTTTTCTTCTGGATCAGTCCCAGGGCGTGTTAGAGATCTTTCTGCTTAAGCCGTTTGGCTGACATAGTCCCTACAGCACCCCGGGAGGAATCATAACTCTGGGACATAACTCATGAGTCTAGAATGGTGATGTGTGTCCAGGTTTGTATTTCCTCCTCGTAAAGGAAGCTTGTATTGAGCTGGGATGATCTGCAGGCTGCACTGAGGGAGTCAGTTGTTTTGAAGCAGCATACCAAATATAGAGCACTGTAGGATTATATTATTTACTGGCAATAATTGACAACATTTTACTGAAATTATTCCTTCCCTAATCTGAAAATGTGCTTTGCCTTCAGGATTTTACTGTGTTTGGAGGCAGTTTGTCTGGAGCTCATGCCCAGAAGATCTGCAAGGTAATATGGCACAAGAGAAAACCAATAAAATTGTCAGCATCCTTTTCTCAGTCTGTTGTGATAATGACTTTGGAGAAAATGTTTGGTGACTGACTTTAGTGGGCACTGGTGTGTGCCACGCCTGAGAGTGGTGCCTCTGGAAACTTGAGTGTGAGCGAGCTTTTCCAGGTAATTTATGTCTTCTACTTTACTGCAAAAGATGAGAGACTTGCCAAGTACAAATAAAAATTAACTACTCATTGTCCACTGGAGAAATGAGGAATGAATTTGGAGAAACTTTTTCCTCTGAACAGTGTGCTGTGAAAGTGTGTAATATTTAAAAAAAAGCAAATGTAACAAGTAAAGAGCCTGAAGATAAACAGTTTTACAACGTGAAGGTCACCTTGACCCTGAGAGTTTCTCTTATCAGACACTTGTGGCTATTTATTCCTGTTTGTTTGCTTGTCTTGCTAGAAGAGTTTTTGAATCCCAGGACTGGGGAGACCAGAACTCTTTCATGCATGAGTGTTGAGTGGTGTAAACTGGGAAATCTTCCTGGTTTTTCTTGCCATGGAATCAGAAACAAGATTTTTGGTGCACAAGGCCTTTTATGCTGTGGGAATAACTACTCTTTGGCATAGACTCCTCAGGAGTGTGTGGGTATAAAACTAGAAAACATGAAGACTTTGGGCTAGATAACAACTATTTGGTTTTACTAGGTCTTGATATTGGGAGGGACTTTCACAGTGGAGCTTTGTGGTGTCTGTACTGGGGAGGGATGGAATGGCACTGGAATGATGGGATGCTTTCTGGTGGATTTTTCTTGATCTCTTCTTTCTAAAGCAGCAGAGTCTGATCACAAAAAAAAAAATTGGGTCCTTCCTGGCTGATGATGTTCTTGGTGGGCTCCAAAGCTGGAATGCTCTGGGGGCATCAGTTGCTTTGGGGATCAGACTTTGATGTGTGTTTTAGGAAGAACTTGGAAGAGCTGTGAGAAAGCAAGTCCATATATAGGTCCCTGGAAAACAGCAGAATGTGTCAGTGAATTCTGGGACTGTGCCGAGGTGGTTACCACCAGCTCCAGTTCAGACTGGAGTTTTGGGTCTCCTGAGATACCACTTACTTGAGTGGCAACAAGTGTGGTTTCTGTGTTTCTAGGAAATATAAAATTGAAGGTTGATGCTACAAACACTCTGAAAGATGGGACTGGAATTGTAAATCACTTAGCAAGTTAAAGATTGTCTGAAATAATTTTAGAGCAATGATTGAAAGAGCAGGGAAAAGTAACTTCAAAATTCAAAATGGGGATTAGCTGATGTTTTACAAAAATTATTTAGGAGCTAAAGCAGATCTTGATGTTCAAACAGATCTTAACATAATGTGCCAGTGCTGTAGTGTTATGAAAATGGCAAACATTTTACTGGAATTCAATAATCAGAAATATTTTGTGCAAGGAATGTAAGGAATTCAGTCCTCCTACTTAAGGCTCTGTTGTAGTATTGTGTATGATCTTGAGGCAAGTACCCAAAATGATCACAGCCCTAGAAAACAGGATATGGGACTGAATTGATGGTGCTTAGCCTAGAAACATGAAGGGGAATATGAAGACTGAACGGAGATTTGAGGTACTTGAATGTTCACAAAAGTAAAGGCCAAGAATAGCTAATTGGTCTCCCTTGCTGTGTATCAAGACAAATGGAATGTTTAAATTTCTGGAGAAAAGATTTAATTTAGTTTTCCCAAAGAAGTTCTAAGAAGGGTAATCAAGCATTAGAATATACAGCTTAGATTCCACAGCCACCACTGCAACAAACTTTGAAGAGCAGATGAGACATATCTGAGGGGCTGTTTGAGGCACAGTTGAGGCCCCTTATGAATAGGGAGAAATTGTCCTTCTCCTGTGACCATGTCACTCACACTGCATTATCCAAATCCAATGCTGAGTGTGCAGATGCACAGCTGGGAAGGCAGATATTTTTTGGGGTTTAGCTTAGCTGGGTCAGTACTGAGGAGTTTGTGTTCATCACTAGATCATGGATCAAGCTGCCATGGTTGGAGCACCCGTGATTGGGCTGAATGACTCTGGAGGAGCCCGTATCCAGGAGGGAGTGGAGTCCTTGGCAGGCTATGCAGACATATTTTTGGTGAGTAGGCTTCTGGATGGACAGGGAGCATCCACAAAGGTGGGCAAAGCATGCAAGTGGGTGTTTGTAAGTAAAGGTTATTGTTCTGTTTCAGCCAATGGATAAAACAGTGTGAAACTCAGACCTTGGTTCTTTTCTTGGCTTTGGGCAAATGTACCCATGTCTTAAACAAGGGTGATGCTGAGCTCGGTAAAGCTCTGTGATCCAATGTGTAGTGAGAATGAAAGAACAGGCAATTTGCCTAATTGGAAGAGAACCCCAAGCAACTACTTGACTTCTTGGTTTACACAAATTTTCAATTGTTTGTGTTGGAATGTAATTCCTCTGAGCATTTGGGACAGGTGGGTACACCATAGTTCAGTGGTTTTTTGGTTGTGATGCACTATCAGCTTCCCTGTGTCTCTTCTGAAATACAGATATGTTATCAATTTCACACTGCAGTTATTTTCAATAGGGTTTGTAAGAGGTGAAGGATTTCCACTGGAGAAAGAGGGACTTAAAGTAAATTAAGCACTGTACACTGAAAGGAAACTTGAAAAGCTCAGATCAGAAGCAGTGGAGTGCCTGTTCTGTCAAGATGGGTTAGGGGGGAAAATAAAATAGAGTTTTGGGGTGGCAGGGAAAGAAGGCATGCAAGCCAGAGAGGTTTCTGTTCAAAGAAGTGTGCAGGTCAGTGTTAACCTTACTGGTTGGGAATGTCCAGTGTTGATTGCACTGGTGAAAGTTTTATGTTCCTAGAGGATTTTTGTGGTTAATGCAGGAATTTTTCCCCTAGGCGAACTGCTGCTTATTTTTTCACAGAAATGGCATTCTTTTGTATGCCTGCTAAAATAGTTTGCATCAAATATATTTGCATGCACAGAACACTGTCCTTTCAGTAGGAAAGCAGGTGGGATGTCAGGTCAGTCAGATGCTGACAGGTTTTGGGGTGGTCAGTCTGGCAGGAGCAGTTACAGAAGTCATTGTCACCCAGTTGAGCAACAAGCAGTGTAAGTGGTTTTTTGGACAACACGCTATCCATGTTGGGTGGCAGCCATTCACCTTTGTGTAAAACTCAAGCCAGTGCAGAAACCTGATTTTAAAAGAACCCCTCTCCCAGATGGTCAGTAAACTTACTTCTACCTCTGAGCACAGTGTACCTACAGATTCAAATGTCAGGGATATCCACTCCTTCTCACTCCAGGCTCAGTGCAGTTTTTGCCCCTGCAGCATTTCTTGAGGTGGCTGATATTATCTCCTTTGCAGTCATTGCATGGTATAGGGAATCAGCTGTATGGGAACAGAAAGGAGAAAACCAGAAATAATAAATTCATTTTGGTTCAATTTGCATCAAGAGAAAAAGAGAAGACACACTTCTTTGGTAAAACCAGATTTTTTTTTTCTTGTTTCAGAGAAATGTTTTGTGCTCTGGTGTCATTCCCCAAATCTCCCTCATCATGGGTCCTTGTGCTGGTGGAGCCGTGTATTCTCCTGCCTTAACTGATTTCACATTCATGGTGAAGGTAAGGGTGTGTCCTAAGCTGCTGCTGATGACATTGGTCACACACTGTGACCACATGGGAATGGTATTTTCCGAGATGGTCTCCTGCTTTGGATTTTTATTTTGCATGAAAAGTTGAAAAAAACTTTCCCAAATAACTTGTGGACAATTGCATTTTCAGTGGATTTTTAATGCAAGGCAGCCTTTTTATGAAATTTGTCCCTCTGTTCTTATTTTGGAGGAAGTCCCTAGAGGCTGTGGCTGTTCCTTAGGCGCTTTTGCATCTTGGCTCTGGCATTCACTGTTTCTGCTTTTCCCCTTCCCCCAGGACACATCCTACCTATTCATCACTGGGCCTGATGTGGTGAAGTCTGTCACCAATGAGGATGTCACCCAGGAGCAGCTCGGGGGTGCAAAGACACACACTGCAGTGTCTGGTGAGAGCTGGGGGCTTTACTGAACTGCTAATTGTGCTCCAAGTAAATGAGAGTAGTTCTGGCTAAACAGCCCTTTGGCCAATGCAGATGAGTCTAAGGGACAAAGCTCTGCCTAAGCACAGGATCTGATTCTGCATACGCTCTCCTGCAGCTCCTGTCACAAAGGAGGGAAAGTGGGAATGTGGGAGAGTTCTGGGATTTGGAAGAGAAAGTAGCAAACCCACAAAAGATGCCAGAAGTGGGAAGACTGTCACGGGGCAGGGCTTAGCAAAGTCAGCCTGGGGTGGGTCTTTTTTGTTTGTTGTCCAGACATTTGCATGGGTTGAAAGATTCTCAACAGCCCCTTGTTTGCTCCCTAATGTGATTGATTGAACTGCTTAACTATAAACCAAGTGGCAGTGTGAGCTGAAGCACTTCTTCCCTTTTTTCCCCTCTGCAAAAACATCTGTGAGTCGTGAGTCTTCTCAAGACTCAAATAATTGTGGGATCTCAAATTCTGTGTGAACTGAGCTGATGATGAACCAAAACCACACACACAGATGCTGCTCAGATCCAGCCTTTTTATAAAAAGCACTTGTAGTCCAACTCTTAGGTGTAGCACAGTAACCTGAACAGAGTTCCAGGAGGCTGGAGTCCAGCTAGGGCTGTGCCAGCTGATAAACCACTTTACATTATTTTAAATATGAGGTCGATAATCCAGGCCTGTTCTGGAGGAAGTCTTATACAGCACATGTTCTCTATATATCTTAAGCAGGTCAGATTTGGTGGCTTAAGACTCCTGATTGTTAATAGCTCAAGTTTAAAGAGTCTTGCTGTTGCTTGTTTCTATCTTTATTGGTATATATTTGGAAAGGAAAGCTTGCACAAGGATTTCCATACCTGCTTTACTGTGTCTGTGCAGGAGTTGCACACAGAGCCTTTGAGAATGACATCGATGCTCTGCTGAACCTCCGAGAGTTCTTTAATTATTTACCCCTGAGCAACCGGGATCCAGCTCCAGTCTGCGAGTGCCATGACCCCAGGTAAGAGAGCCTGGCTGAGCTCGGTGCTCTCTGAGCACTGCATTTCATGGCTTCTCTGGCTTAAGGGGCACAGAGACATGGGTGTTCTGTGCCTGGCATCTTGGCAGATAATTCTGCATTCTGGTATGTGAATATGGGAAGTGTTCCAACATGCGTGTGTTCAGTGGTAGGTTTAATTCTGTTTTCTGAAAGGGCTGTTGTCCAGGCTGTGTGCAGAATGTGGGGAAAAGCAATCTCTGTCCAGGTGGGCTGCCCAGTCCCTTGGAACAAGCCAGAGAGGTAGGAAATAGCACAGTGAGTGGCAGTGGGGAGAACTTGCCTTGTTCTCTCAGCTGTGTCTGTTGGATAAGTTCTGTTCATAAGGGTTAAAGGTGGGCAGGCAACAAGGAGGCAGAAAGCTTTGTGTGTTATGTACTTGTCTTAGGCTGATTGTTGGCAACATAATACAGAAAGGACTTGAGCCATTTCAAGAGGGGAAAAATGGCAACTGTCTGGACTTTTATCAGGGAATTTTTCCAGGAGCTGAGAGACAGCCAGAGAGACAGCATAGGACACTGAACAGAGGGCCTTGCTAGGACTGGAAGGCAGAGAATGTCAGTGGAGTAAAAGCATTTTGACCCCAGCTCCAGTTGTACTTGAAGTTCAGCCCTTTCCCTAGGGACCCCTCAAGAGGCTGTTGCACACTCCTGCATGGGAGTGGTGCCTGAATATGTTCCTTTCAGCTCCTCACATGTGTGTGATGTGTCTTGGGGCTCTGCCTTCATGTGTGATGATTCTAACATTTGAGTCTGGAAGGTTGTTTTCTCTTCATCCCTCACTGCTTTTCAGTGTCTGTGTAACGGTTTGTTTGGGGAGCTGCTTTTGGATTGATTTTACAAATCACTGTGCTGGTCCCTGAGATACACGTTTCACTTTTTTAAAAAATAAATGTGCCATTTTCTTTTAGAGAATGGCCAGACAGGTTAATTAATTACTAGTCCTAAATTTTTCTGAGGTAGGTGTTGATCTTTAGGAGTTCATTAAACTGTACCAGTCTGGTTCTGTTCTGTTCTTGACTGCTCTGGTTCGATAGTGATAAAACCAAAGCAAATCTCTTGTATTATTTGCTGAGGTGGGGGATTGTCTTTGAGATTATCATGATCTTTATAAGACTTCAACAAGTTGTACTGGGATAATTGCTCTCCACAGATTTGATTTTGGTATTTTGATTTCACTATAGAAGCAACAGTCCATTTTTTAAATCAATCTACTTTGTGATAGTAGGCAGTTTATTTGTGAGAAGCTGTCAGTTAGGTTTTAGCTACTAAAGTAGTAGAGATTTGTCTATCTTAAGAAAAAAGAGCTAATCTTTTACAAGGCATGAGATATAATAAATGCAATTTGTACGAAGGATTTCAGTTTAGTAGTCTTTATACATGCGAAGGCACATCTATTTGTTAAATTTGTCTGGTTTTGTAGCAGCATCTCCAGTAGTTCTCCCATTTATGATCCTAATGCACAGATTGGTATTATTTCATCTGGACATCTTAATAGATTCCTTTTGCTTGGGATTGATGTGTTTGATCCTTACAGCTGCTCCAGTCCCCAGTCCATTCCTCTAGAGTAATCGCTTTCTTATTGTATTGTTTTCACACAAAAAAAAATTGCCACAAATGATGCAAATCAAATGTAACCTACTAGTGCTATCATTGTGAACTCCTGGAGCTGTTGGAGTTTGTTTGGTTGTTTTTCCCTTTAGTTAAGCAAGTTCTTTTTGGTGTTGAAAAATGCCAGCCTTAGCTGCTGAAGCTTGTGTTGGTG
>VYZR01047714.1:0-10252 GCA_013400675.1 Oxylabes madagascariensis | reverse complement strand
ACCATTCTATGAATCCATGATTTTCTACCCTCCTATCTAAATTATGGGCTGTCTGGAAGCTGAAGTAATTTCATCTCAGCTTGTGCCCTCTTCTACACCCAGTCCCACCGTGGCTCCACACCTTTGTCTAGGAGGGCAAATCCTTCATCCCTGCCCACAGGATGACTGCTGCAGCACTTACTCATTTTTTATGGATGAAGATGTTATCTTAAGTGTGATCTGATTTTCTCAGGCATTGACCAGTTTTATTCTATGCTTCTTACCAAGCCTGATGTATGGTATTCTGCAGAAATTTAGCTATGGGCTAACCATTTGATCCCTGCCTGAAACAGAATGGAGAAACTGGTTGCAGTAATTCTTCTCCCTTGATCTTGGTAATCTCAACTGAGGTTAATTTGTCAGCAATACAAGCAGGGGAAATGCAGTGTGCCTGATCTGCATGAATGGAGCAGGAGAAAATGCCTTGTGATTTAAATTAATATTGATCCCACTAATAGGAATCAGAGGACCAAAATAAATTACAGAAATGGAGTAATCAAGACGAAAAATTTCCAAAGTGTAACCTTGTGTTAATAGAGCTGATTTTTCTGATGTCAGGTAGAGACATAGAGAAGGATAACACACCATTTGTTTGGAAAGATAGTGGGCACTGCTGTCTCCTGCTCTGACTGCCCAGAACTGCTGAGATAGGAAATTATTTCTGAGTACCCGAGATAGACTTGAAAAAAACTATTTTTCCTGTTTCACCTGACTCTCAGTGAAAATACCCAAAAGCCTGAGGCTGCCAACACGTTTTCTGTGTCTGATTGATGGCCCTATTTCCCTTCATTTGGGGAGTCTCCCCAGCCTGCAGGTGTGGGTAACCTTTGCAGGCAGGAGCTTGGGTGATGCTGCAGGCAGTGCCTGGGAGCTCTGTGCTCCTGCAGAGGGGCAGAGCAGCAGTGCAGGTGTCAGGCAGACAGGTAGGGATGAACGGGAGCTGGGGGCAAGGGAATCAGTCCAAAGCTTCCTGGCAACAGACACAGCAGATAACATTTCAAATGCTGCTACTCCTGCACTCCCACATCAGCCCTTGCTGCATGTGACAGTGCTAAACAGATGTTGCATAACCTGTAACTCCAGTTGCTGAGCACTGAGCTTCAATCCACTGGGGAGGAAGGAAGGAATGATGGTGGGGAGCACATTCTGGGCACCCTGGCCTGGTACAGGTCTCACAAGGACCTCATGGATGTGTTTTGCCCCAGGGTGTTCTGCAGGCAGCAGAGAACAGCAATGTCTCTTGTGGGATTTCTGCAGGATGGTTTGTGGGCACCTTTGCTCTCTGTGGGCAGCCTCCAGCAGAAACAGGGCACTGTCACTGCTCCTTGTAGGGAGGGCAGAGGAGCAGCTGGTTGGGTCTCTGTTTGCCAGGTGCTATCTGCTTTGGGAGGAGCAGTTCAGAGACTTCTCTTGCTGAGGAATTGATCTGCAGAGTGGGCTCAGGTGAACCTGATCAGCTCTGGGAACAAAGTTGTGGTAGGAACCCCCAGTCCCACCCATGCTCACCCCCGAGTTCCAACACAGCCAGGCACCAGAAGCACTTGGCATATTGTACTTCAGGGTGTTCAGAGTGGGTCTGGCAAGCCTGGGATTCAAAACGGCAATGGTGCCTGAGGGGTGCTTATGTCAAACTGCTCAAAACTGGCTGGAAATGTTCTGTCCCTTCTCCAGCTCAGCAGATCAAGAATTTGTTTCCACTCCTTACACAGCTCTGTTACCTGGAGTTCAGATGTTCACTCAAGGGCATTCAGTGACATGCACATCTCGTGTGTATCACTGGGGTTTCCCCAAGAGCAAATTTGGAATATTTGCATCTCCACCACTTGGATCTGTGCCCTTCCTTACTGAAATGTTCTATCACTTTCTCCCACTGCTTTTACTCCTGACAACAACCGTGGTGAGAAACTTTCAGAAAGAGACTGGTAAGAAAAAGATTTTAAACAAAGTTTGACATTCACTTAAGTTGCTTCTGGAGACTTTGAAACAACTCAGGGAATTTGGATGTGTCATTTTCATTCTTTCCAGTTGTGTTCAATTTTTATTATTTAGACTTTATTTAAATGTCTCAGACTGCATCAAACATTGCTGTTACTGAATGTGGAGCTGTGCTGGATTGTTGTGTCAAATGTATTACGCACTGCTTCTTGTTTTTGAAGTTTAACATTTTTCATGACATTTTTTTGACATTATAACTTTAGTCATTCAAACTTGTGTTACATTAGTACTTTCTTGCATATTTAATACATTCCAGTTCTATTTCTGCAGAAATTGCCGAAGTTTTCAGACAAAGCCTTCAAAAAATACAGTAAGTATAAATCTTCATTAAAAAGTTTTAAGGAGATTATTCCAGCTATTTTCCCTTGGTGATGGTTTCCGTGTGTTTGGTAGAGAGCTCGTGTGCTATGGTGCTGTAGGATGCTGCACACACAAATTCAAGGGACATAAAAGAAGGACTGAGACAGTGAATCTATAAAACAATATGGCTTCACAATAGCTGAAAAGCTGCATTGTCCCAAATACTCAGGAAATAACCTTTCCTACATTAACTGTATTGTTACTAGAAGAACATTTGCTATCAAAAAGAAATAAAAACAGTCAACGTGAACATCTTAGAAATGTTAGCTGGAGGTCAGGGAGTGAAAAGCAGAGTGTGCATGTATGAGCAGAGGATTTTTGCTGAATTGAAGATTAGGCTTCTCTTAATTCTATCCCGTTATTGTGCATTCAGCACGAGCCTGCCTTGTGTTTACACGAGCCCATCCAGGGAATGCTGCACCAGGGATGCTGATTGGCACCCTGAGCAGCCCCTTCCTCCTGGCTGGTGTCACTTGTTATATGACACTGCTGATGGGAGAAGCGGAAGGCAGGGGAGCACCTCACACCTGAATTCTGAGCTGTAGCACAGAGGAGGTGCCTGTGCTCTGAGGTGTCATTTTCCACCTACCTGAGTCCTGCTGGACTGAGTGTGGGACTGGCCAAAGCCTCCTTTCACACCCCCATCTCTGGTTGAAGGAAACCTGGCCTGCGCTCCCTGCCTTGTCATTGTGTGTTTGCTGACCACTGTGTGGATCCTGACATGGCAGGGCCAAAGCAGGATAGTGGCAGGTCAGCACAGAGCCACAGGAAAATCGTGCAAAAAGCAAATGTAGGCAAAGGCCCAGGGGAAGGAGGCATGAAGGGGACCAGGATGCTGTGGTGGGGAAGAGGGAATGCAGGGATGGAGCAGCTGGGAGAAACTGGAGGATGGCCACTATTGGGAGACAGCGACTGGATATCTGGTTAGGGTCTAATGACTCTGCAGAGGTACAGACATGCCTGAGGGATAGTGAAGGGGTTGGAGAAAGTATAAAGGGCAAGATGCAGTAAGTCCTATGAAAATCTTTATAGAAATATTTGAATCTTTTATATAGGAATCTCTGTGAAAGTCTATATCGGCTATAACAATAATATATTCATCCTGAGGCCAATAATAATGTTTTATGGAAAAATAAGCTCACACTGATTTAATTTCTTCTTCATGCTTCTCAAGGGCAAGTATTCTTTGGTAATTTTCTGAACAGGTTTTAGAGCTGGACTAAAATTTCTAAATAGTACATATTAAAGCTATTACTAAAATTCAAAATCAATTAGTGAGAATAGTGTTAGCTCACCGATCTTTGGAAAGGCAAAAAGAGAGCACAGATAGAAACCTGCCTTGCTGTCCTTTTCACCGAGTTTGTGTCTTTTACGTCGTGAAGCTGAAAGGCCAAAGCAGCACTGGGGAAATACATTGGTGAAGGAGAAAATTGTTCTTCCCTCCTAAATTAAAGATAATGAACAATTTAAACTCGCAGTTGATTGTTAGAGAACCAAAGCCAGACTCATGAACTTTCCAAATGTACTGAAGTCTGCATCAGGGAACTGGCAATGGCTTCGTGTGTAATCACTCAGCTGGATTATTTGGTCTATTTTTCTTTCCTCTTTCATGTCTGACTCTGGCAAATAACCTCCAGCAGAAGGATCTATTTTTGCTTTTTGTGAGCATGGTCCTATGGCTCAGCAGCAATTCCAGAGCCCCAGCCAGCACACAGTCTGTGCTGGGATTGAGTGGCACTGGGGCAGTGGCAGCCTGGCCCTGCAGAGGTTTGTCCCTGTGTGGAGAACGACCCCATCCCATGGCTGCAGTGACAGAGTCCTTGCTGCAGTTCCTCCCTGCCTCCCACGGCAAGGGTGCAAAGCTTTTGCAGCCTTTAGCCCTGCTGCCAGCCAGGCTTTGCACAGCTCTGTGGCCCAGCCGCTCACCAGGAGAGCAGCGCCAAACTCTCCTCAGTGACTGTCATCAGGCTGAGGGCAGCAGGGAAAATCCTTCGTGGTCTTGTGAGCCCCAGGGGCTGTGTTAAGGGATCCCAGAGACATTTTAGGTGTCTGATGGGACTGTAACAAGGATTGGAAAATGCCCCAGACTCAAGGAACTCTCTTGTTCTGAGCCATTCTTTAGCTCACATGCATTCTTCTTTTATCAAAAAGATTATCCCTGACATGCAGTGGAGCTGAATTCAGCAGGTACAGATTTACTGACTTGAATTCACTGTGCCAGCTTTTGCTGGAGGACAAAGTTGTGTGCTTTTAAATAAAGTTCTTGTGCAAATGCAGTTTAGAAGACCTTTAAATAAACAATATCTTCTGTTTCATCCATGCATATAAATTTACATTAATCTGCAGCTATGTTAACAAATGCTGCTTTTTGCCTTAAATACTGAGTTTGATGAAAACAGTGTTTTTTGCCAAACTGGTTATAATGATCGTGTAATTGAGGAAATATATGAGACATTAAAACTCTGTGACATCTCCTTCCCATGCTAAAGACTGTAAGAGGGATTGATGGGATCAATAAATCCTTTCCCGTAGGGAGGAATGTAGAAAAACCAGGAAGCAGTACAAAATATAGCCCACCTGGTAGTTTTATGGCCCTATCTGAATGCTGTAATCATTTTAAAGAGATGTTGATTAGTACCAGCAACAGGAGTTGAATTGGCAGCATCAGTAGCATCAATTTCAACAGCAGCACTGGAGGCCCTTTAGTTCCCATTTTGTGGCTTGGATGCAAATGATTCATCCAGTCAGCAGGTGCTGTTCAATCCATACTAAATATATGGAGCTAACAGATGAAGGAATGTAGAATTTGCACTTAGAGAAATAATTGAATGTCTCAAATGTCACTAAAATTCATTTATTTGAAGAGACGTTTTACAATGCAGACAGAAAGTAGACAGAAAAGATACAGGCCCAGCTCCTCAGGAGAGAGAACATGGCCAAGCCAGTTTATCCTGACTGGGGGTCTGGCATGGAGATGGTTCTTTCCCTTTTATCATGAGTTTCTGTAGTTTCCACATCTGAACCTCTTCCTGTTAAACCCAGTCATGCAGCAGTGGCTGGCTCCAGCCAGATCATCAGGATTCACCTGGCTGAGCCTGAAGGAGGACAGGCAGACCATTGCAACTCAGAGAACTGGGAACACCTTCCAGAGCTGCATCAGTGCTCTTCGTGAACCTGAAAGCCAGCGTGATGATGCCAGCAGCAGCAAACATCGATGATTATGTTTTGCGAGCAGTTCCACTCTTTCCATTCAAATCTTGTTGGGGTTTGTGTGTTTCAGTTTCTTCCTGCCTGTGGCATCTGGGGCACAGAATTAGAATGAGGTTGGAAGTCCACAAGACAGTGGAGTGTTGTTTATCCAAGACTCAAACAGGCCGTTGGTGTTTCACTTCCCTGCTGGTACAGGGCTGCCAGAGGTACTGCACTGAGACTTGTTGTTTCCAGCATTTTGACATCCTGGCTGCCCATCAAAGTTTTTTAAAATGTCAGTTCCATCATGTGTCAAAAGTAAACTGAGGCCATCAGGGGCCGTCTCTGAAGAGTGAGTGTGGAATTCAGAGGGTTTGGCAGGATTTGCAACAGCCCTCACCTGGGACAGGCTGGGCTGAACCAGTCCCATTTTCAGCTGCAGCAGATGAGATGAGACAGCTGCTGGTCTGCCAGTGTGCACAGGGTCCCAGCACAGCGAAATCCACTTATCCACAGAGTATAAAACATATATTTTTCTCCTCGAAGCCCTTTGATGCTCCAGCAGTGTTGTACCACAAATACAACTTTTGGTGTACCTATCAGCCTGGCACTTTCTTCTTGCACTCTTTTCCTTGGAACCAGTTTCTACAGAATTTGATGACAAATTGGACTTAGATCAGCAAAGCCTTGAGTGAGCAGGCCATTGATCTTGTGGCAGAATATATTGCTCTGTTATTCCTGCTGGTTCAGTTCCTATCACCCTTTCTTTGTTTCATTTCCTTGTTAATAAAAGAAGGGTGGCAAATACCTACTGTGCTCATTATCTTTTCTACACCCCAATTTTTTTTCCTGCTAATTTCCTGATATTTTAATTTCTTTCTTTCTTATTTTGGTACATTTTCCTTTAAGGCATTGTAATTAATGAACTGTACTAATTTCCTTTGAGACAACATTCTTAATTGCTGTAATTCTCACTTATGTCTTTTAGGCATCCCTGCTGGCATTGATTCATTTCAATCTGCATTCCCAAATGCTGTAACTATAAATACCCAATACATGTAGGAGCTGGTCTCTTGTCCTCTGAATGCTATACAGGTTTTTTTTGCCTTTTTTTTTTGTAGCAAAACTAAATGGTGACTTATGGTGTAGCATTATTTTAAAAGCTGGCATGTGTGCTTTTATCATGGTTGTGCTTTGGGTTGGTGGCAAAGTGCCAGGGTGATGTGTTCCACGGTGCACACCTGCCATTTTGGAATTATTTTGAGAATTATAACCTTTCGGGAGTTTTTAATACCAAATTGTCCAAACAAATGAGTTTCCCAGGGATAGAAGTGACAAGTTATGAATAGGACTTGCAAATCTAGAAAAAAAATAGCATGTGCTGGTGACACAAGATTTCTTTATATAGAAGAAGTGTGAATGAGATCATCTGAAGCTGAAGGTCTTCAGCTGGATGAAGGCAGCAGGAACAGCAGGACCAGGCCATTATACAGAAACATTTTACCTCTTCACTCACCCCAGTGCCAGGGATGATCCTACCCCAGGTCAAGGCTCTCCTGCCACTGCCCCCACCTCATGTTGGCTTTGAACTAAACAGCTTAGAGTAGATATTTTGCCACTTTCAACTCATTTCTTACAGGCCACAAGAAAAGACACAAGAGAAAGAGGTTTTAGTCTGAGCTGTAAATAAAATGGAGCAAAGCAGCTCTGTGTCCTGTTCCCAAACTCTGCCTCACTTGGATCTCCAGGTTTCTCATTTGACTTTTCTCTCTGGTACAGTTAATTCTTGCAGGCACAGAACTTCAAAGTGAGATGAAAATTACTTGGTTACACTTCAGAATGAGTGTATCAAGATTGCTCCAAATACAGTAAAAATATCCTCTACAGGGAAGTCCTATTTATAGATCAAAGAAATGCACTAAATAATCCACTATTTTGTTAGTATCCCTACAAATGCATTCCCATGGAAGGGAATGTGAAATGTGGCTCTGCAATCAGCAGTTGAAGCAGTTGCAGTTTCTGTATTGATGACAGAGAGTTGCAATGGGCAAAGATTGCTGAATTGCAGGAAAATGTGAAAGGAATTGTCTTCTTACCCATTAAGATGAATAATCAATGAATTACAACAAGAATTAAAAGCCCAACACATTAAAATAATATTGATACTGGTGATTTAATCTACTTTTATAGATTACTTCTGTTCAAATTTGTGTCCACTGCATATCATTTACAAACAGGTGATGGGCAGCACAGAGAACAGAAAGGCAGAAAGGAGAGAGATCCTGCCCTGGAAGGGTGGCCAGGCCCTGGGCTGGGCTGCCCAGGGGACAGTGGGGTCACATCCCTGGGAGGTTTCAAGGAGTGAACAAGGCATTCAGTACTGTGGTGGTGTTTTATCAAAGGCTGGACTCGATGATCTTGGAGGTCTTTTCCAACCTTCATGATTCTATGGTTCTATGATTTCTGTTAATGTGCAGTTCCAGGGTGACCACTGGCATATATTTGTTGCACCTTTCCCTTTTCCCACATGTTTATTTGGAATTCTTTACTTGTTTTTCAGTACTCTAATGTCTTTTTATTTAATGGAAAGTTTTGTGAACTATCATCATGTTCAACGGAGAATTCCATTTTCCCCTGCCTCATTTATTATTGTTGTAAATTTTTCATTCACTGACAAAAATGAGTTCTCTTTTCCTTGTTCTTTATGAAGTATAGAGTAAAGGGGTTTCATTGCAATGTCTTAAATGCCAATTAGAATGAAATGCAACATTGGCTGACAGGAGAGCTCACCTGCCAAGCAGCCTTGGAACTCAGATAAGGCTGTAATGTGCTCTGAGAACAGGTTGTGCTGCTTTTACACCTTCTGTTGTCATCTTTCCTCTTAAATGATGGGCTTTTACACAGCCCTGGGTGCCTGCTGCAGGGCAGCTTTCCAAAGTGGGCTGTCCCTGTGCAGAATTTTGTGCCCCCAGGTCATTTACCTTCAAGTCAGTATTAGCACCAAGCTGGACACGCTGTGATGTGCTGAGAGTGAACCAGGTTTTCTCTGCAGTTTTGTTTTGGTTTTAAGTAATAATAAATTGGCTCATTCTCTTTGTGTCTGGGTTTAAAACAGAGATAGATGACTTTAAATGAGAGTGAATTAAAATTCAAGATGTGTTGGGAGCTTGAACAAGCTGGGCTGGGTTCCAGGAGGCTTCACGAAGAGACAAAGACAGGAGGGGAGACAGCAGAAGTGGTGAGAGCAGGCAAAAAAAAGCAAAGTGGTGGCTGGCAAGGAGCAGGGAGGGAGTGATTCCCCCCATGCTGAATGGGAAGTGATGTGAAGGAGGTGCTGCTGGGCCAGTGTTCTGTAGAGAGCCAACTTTTGCTTTAAATTGTTTTTAAGTTAATCAAACGAGGAGGAAAATGCTTTAAAAGCATTGCCCCGTTTCCCTTTCACTCCTTTCTCCTACAACTGATGCTACTTCTGTCTTTGCCATTTTCTAATTTTTCTCATTTCTACTGGCTATGTGCAAAATGAAGGAAAATACTCCTTTTTCCTTGATTCCTTCTCCTCCCAAGCAATCCTTTCTAGGACAAAAGCTGAAAACAGCTGCACATCCCTGGCAGTGTCCAAGGCCAGGTTTGATGGGGCTCTGAGCAACCTGGTCTGGTGGAATGTGTCCCTGCCCGAGGCAGGGGCGTTGGAACTGGATGATCTTTAAGGTCCCTTCCAACCCAACCCAACCCATTCTCTGATTCTGTGATTCTGTGATTCTGTGACATGGAAAACACTGCTTCCCTCAGGACAAGTCAAATATCAGGGAGGATGTTGATGGCCTGTGGCAGCGTGGCTGCAGCCCAGAGGGGTCACAGCCAGGATGAGGAGCAGGCTGTGCTCTTTTTTTTTCCAATTATCTCTTTTTAAAACATGTAAATTCTATTTTTTTTCCTTCTTTTGTAATTAGGTGGCATTCATTGGTATTTTCTTATGAAGAAAATGATGAATGGGTCTTAAGTTAACACTACTTTGCTTGCAAATGAACTTAAATTAAGTCCATTTAATAAATGATAACAAATGTAATAGAGCTGAAAGGAGGGCCAAGTAATTTATTAATTTTTTTCCCAAATTAATATATAAAGTAAATTTGAGCAATATAATTTTCAGCTGGCTTCATAAAAATAAATAAGCATGTTCTGCAAAACACTATTAAAGCAGGAAGAAATGTAAACAAGACAACATTGTGCTCTGACTGGGATTCCATTTATGCAAAAGGAAGATGTAATTTGTCAAGGAAAATTAATAGTTAATGATCTCATCCTCTGAAATGTCAGAGGAGATATGAAAGATTTTTGTTATTATGCAGGATTTTCATCAAGGAAGGCATATGCAAAAGGTATCCAACCTGCTGTAGAATTGCTCCTCCAGCAGTTTTTCTTGTCTATAAATTCACAGTGTTAATTTTACCCTGCTGTGCCCCTCATATGATGTTAATGCAGACACGTGTGGCTCAGTTTGTCCCCGTGAGTTCACCTGCTGGGTTTGGGGATGCTGTGGAACAGACCAGAAGCCAGCCTGACCCAGAGAGGGCGTGGTTAAATTCTTGTCCTAAAGGAGCACAAAGAATTAAGCCAAACATTGGCAATTGCATGGTGGGCTGCATCTCAGGCAGGAGCAATCCAACTC
>VYZR01047586.1:12561-25771 GCA_013400675.1 Oxylabes madagascariensis | reverse complement strand
AAAAAAAAAAAAAAAAAAAAAAATCCTACTTTGTCCTTCTCTCCCTTAAGCAACTCTAAGTGTTTTTTGCTCTAGGAAGCAGTGTGACAACAAAACAAACCAAAAAACCAAACAAAATACATACAAGAAAGAGTAAAATCACAAATACATATTCAGCAAATAGGTAAGCTAAGTGAATTCCCTCCCACATGGGACATGAATGTTTATCTGGCTTCCCAAAAAGAAAGGAAAAAAGCACTTCACCAAATGCATTTCTATTATACTGTGCATGTGGCACCTGTTTTTGCACCACAAAGAAATCCATTTCTAACAGACTTTGAAAACTCCCTCAAGTTATAAATATTTTATCAACTCCATTAAAACAGGTGGCTGGGGAAGGTACAAAGAACCCATTAATGGTCCCAAGAGAGGCCAAGGCTAACGCACAAGTTCAACCTTAGACAAAGGATCCTGACATCCACATGATTCTTGCATGTACTTGCCAAGAGACACCAGCAAGTCCCATCAAAATGCACACCACTGTAGGAAAACACTCCTTTTTTCTCTGGCATGTGATGCTATTTTTGTATTTAAATGGCAAAAAAAAAAAAACCTATCTCCCAATACACTAAGTTTATTTTTGTTTTCTTAGTAAGCCATAATGAATTGTTCTTCCCCACAACTCTTGAATTAATTTTACCTGCATCACAGATGAATTTGGTATTATTAAATTGGTCACAGCCAGCTACTTGGACCACAGCTCACTCTGTCTATACAGTCACTCCCCTAAGACAGGCAAAGACTCTATACCCACATGCTTTATGGACTGATCAGAACATTTTTTTTCCTTTCTGTTGCTTAGTCATTAATTGTCTCAAGTAGAATTTTTACCATATGATTGTGTATTTTAATACTTACATACAAAAAACCCACTGTAAGTAAATTACATGAAATAAAAATATAATTGGCTTCTATCCTAGAATGCTTTAAAAACAAATTCAAGTCCTCCAAGGATTAAGGATCTCTCCTATTGATGCAGTATCCATCAGCTTGCAAGAGTTTCATTTGCATTTCCAAACAGATCAGAGCTAAATCCATAAGGCACGACAGTCCTCCTGTCCCTCAGGGTGATGGTGGGTGGAAATAAGCATCTCCAGGGTGACTTCTTCAAGGGTGATGAAGCTCTCTCCAGCATTTATTTTAGCAGCTGCTTTCTCTTTTTCAGAAGTGCATCTCTGAGAGCCAGCTAACCACAAAACAAGAGGGGAATATTCAGGTAAGGAGCATAATAACTGAGAAAACACCACTACCACATCAGAACTCTTCAATTTCTTTAACCTCTGATAAAAACACTAAGAGCAGCAATGAAAATGCTAACAATTACAGTGGCAGAAACACTGGGGTTATTTACCTAAACTCCTCAGTACAATTAAAGAGCTGAGCATTACCAAATCTTATATGATGAAGATTAGAACAAACCATTCTACTGACTCATTTCAAACAGAAGAGATCAAGAAAGTTGCAGTTCAGCTGCGAGGTAAGTAAAATTGGTGTTCTGCGAAGGAGTATTACAAAACTACTTTTCAAGGGGGAAGGAGGAATTTTTACGAGTGCCATTATCACTCTAAAGAGATATTATTGTGCTTCAAATATGTTTTAAACTAGTAAAGGAGCTAGCTCCAGACTATAGCAAGCAGGTTATTTTATTTTACCACCAAAAAGTGCAGCAGAATGCAGCACCATACAACTATGATCCTCCAACCCACTCAAAACACTTATGGTTAACAGACCAGTGCTGTAGCCTAACTTTCATGGGGAAAAAAGTAGGAATAAATGCTATTTAGCTATTACATTTGAATTTAAAACATTAATAAAGACAAAATCCTTCACGACTTTTTTTAGAATAACTGAGCCAAGTATAACTGTAAACAGCAGCTTCCCTTAAAGCACCTGAATTATTCATTTTGTGTGTTTTGAGAGCTGGTTTCAATGTTGTCAGCCTTAACTGAGTGAGGCACAATGATGCCAAATAAACATGTACAGAGGATACTAGTCCAAATCCTCCTGCTCAACAGAAAAACTTCAGATATTCTCTACTGAGTCTACTAATAGTTCCTGTCTTTCCTTTCCTAAGGCAAGAAATTGCATACAAATATCATTTGGATAACACGCATGGTCCTGGAAACAACTCAAAGTTCAAGCAGCATGTAAACACTTGCACAAAACACAATCTGCGAAGAAAAAACAACTGGACCCCTGGATTATTCTACAAGCTTCTTGAACGCATTTGGATGAGTTAATAACACATTGTAAAACCCTAGGCTGGCAGGGGCTTCACCACTGAGAGCAGCATTAGTGTGAAACTGCTGTTTAACTGAAGTATTTTTTTCCTAAACAGCAGCTACAAGTAGCTAATAAATAGCACTTGCATCTATTCCTCAGGAACATATGTGACAAGCTATTAGATGACCCCTAGGCCAGGACCGATGAATCTATGATAGAAGAGTAACAAGAGAAAGGTCAGAGACTATGGAGAGCGAACCACAATCTGCAAAGCAGATCTTCCTCTGAGGCAGGACTCGGGCAAGCCAAGCCACAGGCTTTCTCTGAGTTACACTTCAGGCCAGAGGGTAGGCAGCACCACACCTGTATCACAAACTACTGCTCACACTGCCCCATCCATCTCCAACATGAAACATTACCTGCTTCTCCCTAAAGGAACGCTTGTTCTTGGTCCGGACACTATGGCTGTATCTCATCATCATGAAGTTCTTGTTCTTTTGCTTTTCTTTGTTGGAAGAGCTGGCAAATGGGTTAATTCTGGTTTTCTTTTTCACAAATTCTTTTCTGTCTGTTTTTCCAGCCTAGAATAGACAGTGTGACAGAGCAACAGGGGGTCATTTTTCTTCGCCTACCATCAGCATCACCTGCCTGATGTTAACAGGTTCTATGGCAGTAACAACAAATCTGGCTTCGAGATGACTCTGCTCATACCTGCCTTCTTCCACACTGGCTGTGTTTACTAAGTCACAGTGAAAATTGAGTCTGTTTGCATTTTCATGGTCACATGTGACCAGCAGGAGATTATTTACTTGTTACAGCAAAGATGCAGCAGCAAAGAACCAAACAAATCACCTCTCAAAACCGACATGGCAGCTGGGCACCTATCTTAGATATGCAGCCTCAGCATTTCTTCCTGCACAACACAAACCCAAACCCAGAAAGACAGGATACAGAACATGCCAGTTCCTCACCTTTGCAGTTGCCAATCTCGTCTCCTTGTCCGACTTGGGCTTCTTATGCAGACGTTCAATATCTCTGAGTGAAAGCAACTCCCCCCTACACACAAATCCAACAAATGTCACCACACAACTTCATCTGGCAAGGAAAACAAGATGCCCTCTTCAGCCTTTGTCTCTACCCATCTTAGGCCACTGACTCACCATGAATTTAGACACAAACGCTTCTTGCTCCCTTCAGGCTGTTCCTCACATGTGGGATATATCCATTACAAAAGTCACCCACTTATTTTTCAAGTCCTACTTTTTCACCAAGTTTAAGAAATGCTGGAGCTAAAACCAGGCAGCTACTGCTAGAAAACACCCCCTCTCATGCCTCTTGGCCTGAACAAGTCCAACAAACAGTCTCAGATCTTCCACAAGCTCCTCATGTCTTTTTTTTCCCAGGTATTAGCCAACCCCCAGCCCAGGATCCATTCTAGGCTCTGGCTGCCACCAGGGAACACTGATCAACAGCAGAGCTCTGTGCCCTGCTGCAGTGAAGAGCTGCATCAGTAGAGTATAGGTAAGAAAAAGCAGTCAACAGCCCATATCCTACCTGCCCTCCTCCTCCTCTTCATCATCTATTTCAATATATTTCCGCTTTGCAGCTTTGCCAGGCGCAGAATTAAGTTCTTTGGAAAGCTGGGCAAGACGTATTTTCTTGAAGTCTTCCTGAGTTAGCAGCCTGCTTGTACTGACTGCTGCAGCTTTGGCTTTTCGTTCCTCTATGGGCATGCTTTTCATTTTTTCTGCCTTTGGAAAAGAAAAAGGTACAAAAGAAACAGTGCTTTGCAAACCACTCCTGTGCCACAATCCATGATCCTTGCCTCCCAAATACACATCATGCAACTGCAATATTGTTGGGAAATGCTACAGTCAGATGTCAGGATTTTTCCTTGTCTCATATCCAACATCTAGTGACTGAACGGAGTATATGCACACCAGATTTTGGGAGTACAAAATCAGCTCTCACCTGATTATCACATCTCTGAAAGCATTGAGCCCAGAGAGATAACTCCTCCTTCTCCCCTCCTACCCTAACACGTGTACTTCAGCAGCACTGCTGAACACCACTTCAGCCTCACTGCTTCAGGACAGCTTGCTCTGAAGGCCTGGGTAGGTATTTAAGAGCAGCTACACGAAGGTGAAGAGCTAGAGGATCTCGTCTGTGATTTACAAGACTCATTTGTATTTGGCATAGAAGAGACTTGAAACTCACTACTTGTTGCTGCTCCTCATCTGAGGAGTGATGGACATCAATCCATTCTCCATCGTCATTGTCCTCCTCCTCACTCAGACTAGCACTTTCCCAGCCATCTGCTGACGGAACAAATACAGAGCTGTTAACACAAATTCATCTTCACTACCCAGAATGGCAATAATTGATGCTCTTGCTGCCTTTCATTTATTTCTCCCATCTCCTAATTGCATTTTGCCCTGGGACACGATCCATGCTATGCTCTGCAAAGCTCAATTCTCATCTCCAGGGCAAGATCCTGAAAACAAGGTGCATTTGGGACAGTCTAAAGCACCACAGGAGTTAACAGACACTGATTATGCTCCTCAGTAATAGTGCTCCCCACTCCCAGCCACCTAAACCGAGAAGTACTGTGATTTATAGCTGTTTCAGTTAAGACAGTCTAAGCATCGCTCTTCACTGCCATGCTGGCTGATGTGCTGAAGTTAGCAGCTTCAGCAACCAAGCCCAGTGTTACAGTGATCACTACACAGCCTGTCCCATCAGGGCCTTCATTCCTCCAAGCACAGTTCCTGCAGCATCCTCAAGGCACTCAAGATTTCATTCGCCATCTCTGTCTTGCTTTTAAAGACCCTTCTCTTTTCCCTGACTCAGGCAGGGGTTCCAGGGTGTGTAAAGCGTTTACACAAGAACTGAATTAAATAAGCCAAATATTATATCCAACTACTCTTCTGTTGTTCTATAATATTCAAAAGTTTTTATTTAGGAGAAGCTGAACACAAAGTTGACAGCTGCACTGTCTGTCCCTCTGCTTCCCCATCTCAGTGCATATCATAAAAAGCAACACAGTACCCAACCCCACTGAGAAATCACACTTACTCAAGGATCGACATATGCAAGCCAAGGCACAGCACAGCAGGAAATGAAACGCACAAACCAGGTTCCATGTCCACATAAAATCTTAGTGACAGTGATGCCCAAACCAGAATTTTTAAAGAAGAAAGGCCAACCTTCCTCTTGGGTTCCTCCTTTTTCCTTTTGATCCTCAACCTCCAGTACTTCTGCTCCTGGAATGTAGTCTTTGGCATCCAGTTCTCCATATTCATGAATCCTGGCTTCCACCGAGGCCTCAGTAGGCTTACCCTGTACATTAACAAAACACACATTAAGCAGGGAGCTATTGTAATACTCACCAATCCATGAAAATACCTGGAGGAACAGGAGGGTGTGGGTCCAAAGACCCTTCCTTATTTCACGTGGCAGAGTTTAATTACTCAAGTTGAATGCGTCTCGGAAAACAGCTGAATTTCAGGAGCACGATCTAACCATGAGTTACATGAATCTGAGTTAACAAAATGTGGCTCGCACACCATGTCCAAAGGCAGCAGGCAGAGGAAGAACACAGACTTGACTCCACCTTCTCAAGAGGATACTTAGACCAATTCTCATCACTTTTGAGCACATCAGTTTTTAGTGACCACAAAACACATGAAACGCTTACCCTGAACTTCTTCTGCAGCATTTCTGGATTCAGAGAGCGGAACAGGTGTATCAGAGTTCTTGCAGACATCATCACATCTGCCCAGAAAATGAGAGAGTCAGGAAAAGGGCAGAACTCTGAGCAAACCAAAAGCCCACGCCGATCACCAGCATTTACAGCCAACTCACATCTTCTCTGAGGTTCTGGCTCCCTCTGATTTCTCTGATATAGAACACAGCACTTCCTCAGGGCTAACTCTCTTTCCTTGCTTTCTTTTTGTCAATTAGCTCCTCTGCCATAACTACCCTTGACTGTTTGTCTCCCGTGGCTACACACTCCAAATACAGAGACGTAGCCCAAACACTGAAAATGGTTTCAGCCTGTAAAAACCAATTAGGATAGCACTGCCATGAAGGCCATAACTGAAGGCCACATAATACAAGAAAAAAGGACTTTAAAGTCATATCCATCTAATACTTACTTTTATTTTTATGCGTCTTGTACTGAACAAGGTCTCGGAGCAGATCTTCAGTCATGGCTAAGGGACACCTTGCAGTGATTTCTTTTATTGCGTTGATTCTAAAAATATGGAAAATGAATTATTTTCTCAACACCAATTAGGAGAAAATGCCACTTACAGACTGAATTACCTGAAACTTGAAGAACCTTATGCACCATCTATACAACATTCAATGTAAGAACAGAAAACCATCATAAAATACTCCCCAGCAAAAATATAGAAAGTTGAAGCTAACATACTTTTAACTCAAGTAGCTTCTTGAAAGAATAGCACAAGTAACAAGAATAAGCTGCAAGTGGTTTAAAAATATATATATATTTTACCACATTTGGAGTTTGACGTGACTCATACAATTCTGTACCCACCCTACAGTCATGACCTCCCCAGAGTTCTTGTCTGTGACGAAGTTGTTGGCAATGGTCATCAACACTGACTGGATGATCTGAAAATATTAAAAAAGGCATATTTAATAAAAACTTAACACACTTAGATGTTATTAACAGACAGATCCTTTTTCATAGAAAGACACATCAGGACATGCCAGTACAGCCCACAAATATTTTCTTGCAGAAAATAAAACAAACATTTTTCCCTCCCCCACTTTATGAATCAATGCCACAGAACTTGCAAAAATTGCTGCAATTACCACAAGTTTTTCCAAACAATCTGACCAATTCCCCTTCCTCCTCCCCACACACGCACACTCAGTTGCATTTCCGCACTGGCCTGCTGCTCATTTAACATCCATCACAGGTGGAACACTGACCTCAGGTGGTACCAGCTGATGTGAAGCCTGTGCAGCAAACAGAAGAATCTTTGTCACTTCTGGAAGAAAAAGCAGGAAGAAGATGTCAAAACATATTGCTGCAGCTTGCTACAGCCAATAAACACATCCCTTAAAACTCAACAAGCTGCTCAGTCAGTCCCAAAACCATTCAGCCTGAACTTCTTTGGAACAACTGTTTCTCCTCTCCCACCAAGCATTAGGAATTCCTCTGGCCTCCGCGCAGCCGCAATAGCCAGCTACAGCAAAAGGAAATGCTCCAGAACCGGAGTCAAACACCAGTAAAAGGAAGCAGCATAAGGCAAACATGCTTAGCTCAGCTAGTCAGGATTAGGCACTCAGATTCCTTTTATTCCTTTGCTGGAGCTTCTCAAATCCTCAGGTAAGGAGCCCTAAGTGCACACAACCTCCACAGAAGTCCAAAGCACTCGGTACTTCTGGCAGTCAGGAACTTGTACTTCCTTTGTCCACACTGGACTACTCCTGCTTCCCACCAAACCACTGCTACCTGTCCATTTTCATTGCCACTTCCATCAAATGCCTGTACGTGAGACATGAGGGAGTAGCAGTACCCAGAGGAGCTACTTACCCCTCTGATGAGGCTGGAGGAACCTCTGAACAAAGGGGTAGAAATTGAAAAGAAAAAGCTGCAAGGAAAATTATAACATTATTTTCTTATCTTTGAACTTGAGATCACCTGCATAAGCTGATACATGGTAAAACCATCTCATTCTAGTGTGCTTGCCAAATGCCTCAGATTTTACAGCAAAATGTTGTCTCCTATGTTGAGTTTAATATTTGTGTGACAAGGAAATGAACTGTACCAAGATAAATACAGCTGCAGTCTCTCTGCACCTAGTCCTTACCACTGAAATCCTTATATGCTCTGAAACTGCCCAACTTGGACTGGATTACTCTTTACTTAATCCAGTGCAAATGTTCTATTAATGGGCAGTCCGCACAAAACCCTGCCAGTTTCCCTCTTGTTCAGCACCACCGGACTGACAACTCTGTGGTCAGCATGAGCAGCTTCCCAGGAAAGGTCTTGGAAGCACCAAGTCCTCCCCTAACCGAGTTCTTTAGGTTCAGCTCAGCTATTCCAGACCAATACCTTTCTCTAGGAGAGCTCACTTAGTACCACAAAGTCTGTACCACTGTGCCATTCCATGAGGCCTACTGGCAACTCCCTGACCACCTCTATGCACTTTTGGACATATAAAAAAATTAAACTTTATTTTCCAGAGGCACGAGGCCAGAACATGCCCACACCCAAACCAGGCTGGCTACCAACAGACCACCACAAAATTATCCAAGTACATACTTCATGTATTCCAACAAGCCTGGATATTAGGTCCATGAGCATCATCTTCACTTCAAATCGCTCTTTGCAGTTCTCCAGCTGCTTCAGCAGTTTCTCAGCAAAGTCTGGAAGAAGCAAAAATGGGATTTGCAGTAGACCGAAAGAGCACAACACAGAACTCCAATGGGTTTATGGTCAGAAGAGGCAGTTTGATTTGTTCCTATTTCAAAGCCCCAGCGCCCTTTCACAGAAGAAATTCAAGGTGACCAAAGCACTTATTCCCATGGGTTATTTTATGTCCCATACACCTAAACGGCCTGCTGTGCACAGGTGCAGCACAGGGACCCAGCAGATGTTCCCCAACACCACAAGCGCTGGGTCAGCATTGAAGACTAAAGTTTTAGATACATTTTGGTTTGAGCTGAGAAAATGACATCCCCAGAAGTTCACTGGAATAGATGAAGACCAAATCAAGTGCTGTTAGATTACCACAAATTGCACTAAGAGAATTCACTGCACACTCACCTTGGGGATCATGAATCAAGTGAATGGCAGAGAAGTTGAACACCTCTGGCTTGCTCTTCTTTTTCTGCTTCTGCATGGAAACGAATAAAAGACATTTCTCTCTTTCTATGAGTAAAGTGCTTCAGTTTAATGGCTGCTGTCAAAAGATTGCTGCCTCTTCAGGAAGATTTTAAAAACTATCCCCATTTTCAACCACGCAGCATTATCTGCTATCTGCAGCTAAACAAGGAGGGCAACAACAGGACTTCTGTACTAGAAGGATAAAGCCAAGATGATGATAAGTCAGACAGCCCTCTCCTCACCTTGAGGACCTTCATGGCTTTCTCCAGTTTCTTCTTGCGCTTGGTGGTTTTCTTGTTGGTCGCATAGCGCATCATCAGATCTCTGGCTGTGGGGCCATCATCCTTGGGGAAGGAACGCAACACTCAGGTAACCCAGGCTTCGAATGGCAATCACAGAAACAAACTACCAGTATTTTTCAACACCACATACTCTGAAAACCATCCCCCTTCCTAAATGTTAGAACACATAGGTACCAGCATCTAAAAAGAAAAGAAAAGAGCTCTTAGCATTTCTCTTTTAGCAGACAGCAAAGACATTCTGCCATCACTTGGGGCCAGCTGTCAGACACTGAAATTGTAAATCACAGAAACATCTGCAGACAGCTAGACAGGACAGAGAGTAGCATAGAGGCAGACAGACTGGCAGAGCCAGAGTCACCAAGAGGACAGAACCAGTAACAGGTCTGAAAAACAGAGAAGGGAATATTTGGTCACAACACCCACCTCAGACTCTGACTCGCTGTTCTGTTTCTCATCCTCATCTTTCCCAAGGAAGAACTTCAAACTAGCAACTAATACCTGAAAAGTAAAGTGAGTTCACATGGGACAAGCTGACAGAATTTACAGTCACCCTACACCCACACCTTACACTGTGCAAAGACTTAGCCAGGTTTTTTTATAGGCATGGATCTGATCAGAAAATAAACCAAGTTACAGCCTGAAAGCCACAAGTGTTTTACAGACCCAGACAATTTTAGCTGCCCATCATCACTCAGAGGCAATCAGAGCCAAAAAGCACCTGAGTGCCCACAATTTCTGGAGCAAATTCAAAGCTGCCAATCGTCTTTTTATCATCCTGCAAAATCACTTCAATCTAGTTGCTCCATGTCTACATTGTCAGGATGCCCCACACAGGTGAGAGCCAAGATGATGCTCAGAACTCTCAACCTGGATTAATTCAGATAGTTTTGCTGGATAGGTTTTTAGTTTTGGTTGGCTGACTTTTATTGAATGGAAACACCTTTGGACCTTCACAGGGCACAAACTTGTCTCAAGCCATAGTGCAAGTTTTTAAAGCCTCCAGAGCCAATGCAGAAGGCCCAATATTCAGTCAGGCCCCAGGCGGGACAGCTGCTCTCCTCAATGAATCAAAGGCTCACAGTGCTGATATTAAGGAAGTGATATCCTGACAGTCCATTCTGAAGAGCAGTGAAAAGAACATCCACGCTCCCCACACCAGTCCACACTTATTACAAAATAAGCTGCCAAACTCCACCTCCTCCCATGAGTGTTACCTCAAGAATTAAACAAGCAACAGACAAATCAGTGAAGTTTGTTTGATACAACAACATATTAAGTTACATCCACATGAAAAAGGTAGCAAAGGTAACATCCAGTGTATCAGTGATTTCTGTTCTTACCTTGGTCACTTTGGAAAAGCAGGCAGTTGTGATGACATTGACTGTTTTGGCATCATTCCTGGATAAAAACAAACCACATATTTTATTCCAAGTCTGGCAATTTCACGTTATTCTCAGAAAATCAGTTCTCAGCAAATATATTAAGTAATTCATTTCACACAACACATTATTTTTTCTCAGCTAAATTCCTTGGCACAAGTCACAAGTCCACCGGGCTACAATTACGAAATTGATTTAAGTCACTATCCCCTGCATTATGTTTTGGACTACATGCCACAAGTGATGCCTGCGTGCCCCACAATAAATGGCAAATCAACACAAGCCTGCCAGACCCACCAAATATTCCTTCTGTAAAGCTCTATCATCACATCCAGAGATATCTTGGCAGCAGTGGGATTACTGTCTCTCAACATTGTGTACATGAAGTTCTGCAGTGCCTAAAAAAGAAGTCCAAAACATGTTTTTAGAGGTGTTCCACAACAGCAGGAGGTCAGTTCAAAGTACACACGAAAGCCGAAGCACCTACCGTGTTCACTTTATTGTTCTTGTGTTTAGCATTGACGTTCTTGATGTCCGTCACAATGTGAGTGTACAAAGTCTGCAAGTGGAGAGACGACAACGTAACACACACAGCGGCAACCCTGTGCCCAAGCCCTGACACGGGACCCAGCTGATCGCCTATGAGAACATTACTGAGTTACAGCAGGAAAAAGAACAGGAAAGCGCCCTGTGAAGACTCAGGTATTTGAAAACCATACTGAATTTACAGTACAGCGAAGCAGGACAATGAACAGCATCAAATATTGCTTCAAATCCTGCCCCTGCTTCATTCAGGCCTGTTCTGACAGCCAGGTTTTTCACCTGCAGACACAACCAAACTGCACAACCCCGAACAGGACAAGCCTACAACCTGCAACAGCAAGGTGTTTACAGCAACAGAACTCAGTTATTAGTCCAACACAGAGCTGCAGCTCTGCCTATCTAAACTCTGTTTTCCCAACCAAGCAGAAAATAGCTGCCTATTCTGGCATTACCTCTGGCAAGTTGGTCAAAACCCCCTGGAGATGCAGATGTTTGTCAGCACGGCTTACCTTTCGTAGCAGTTTATCATGACACCGCAGCAGTTGGAAGAAGAGCTCCAGCAAACCCGTGGGATTTATTAGATTCTTGTTTCTCAACAAGATCAGAGCCTTACAGAAGGTCTGTAAGAGAACCCAAATTTCACGTTCCTCTGCAGCTTCTCTTTATTGACAAGCAAACCGCAAGCTCTTAGCTCACACAGAGGGCAGGGTGAGCTCAAGCCGGGGTCTCACCATGCGCAGGTCGGGGTCCAGGACCGTGTGGTGGTAGGACAGCAGCTCCTTCAGCTGCTGCGGGAAGCTGGCCATGTGCTCGGGGTAGCAGTGGGCAACCTGCAAGGGACAGGCCAAGCGAACGCTCTAGAGCACACCTAGGGTTACCTCAGGCCCGGCGAGGGGTAGGCGAGCAGCGAGTTCAATTGTTTGTATCTCAGCAATAGTCACCGAGGCCGGGACCGAGCGCAGGCTGCCACAGCCGCTGGGCTGGGGGCCGCGGGCTCACCTGCGCCAGGAACATCAGCAGTTCGGCCAGCTCCTTGCTGGGCTTGTCCGGCTGGAAGGTGAAGATCTCCACATGGGACTGGTAGTGGTGGTACTGCCGCAGGAACTGCGCACACACAGGGAACAGCGGCAGCTGAGCAACACCCGCCCGTACCCGTCCCGCANCCCTCGGGGTGAAACACCGAGCGGGGCACGGACCGGAGCGGAGCCTCCCCGGGCACTTCTCCGCAACACTTCGGCCTCGCCACTCCGGCACAGCGCGCTCTCCTCCCCTCCCAGCTGCTTGGAGGGAAGGTGCTTCACGATACATCTCAAATAATCACTATGGAGGCGGTAGGCGTTAGAAAGGAATTCTCAGTGAGGAAAAAGGATTAATTATAGTTTAGTCTTCTTTTTTTCCTGTCTTTTGATCAAGAGAATAGAAAGCTGGCCACTTTATTTGCATAGCTTATACTTCCTTTAGGCAACTCTTTATTTACACCGCAGAAAATTTGTCATTTTTTGAATACAGTGTTCTTAGCAAACAGTAGTAAGCAATTCCTGTCCAATAAACGTTCTTAGGTTCAGCCAGACAGCATCTATCAGAACAGTATCAAAGCTAAAACACGGTACAGTCCAAAACCATTAATACAACTTCTCATTTAAGTCACCAACACTTCTCTCACTGCAAGGCTTTTCACTCTCTTGGTAAGAATCTCAGAGGCAGCTGCAGCCACCTAAGCAATACCTGCTAGTGGGTTACCAGTGGCAACCTGCATGTACTGGCTCAGAGGAGTTTGGGCTTTCCTGTACCTATTAAAGCAAAAAGAGCACATCCCCTTCTACATACCCACGCAGCTCACAAAAAAAAAAAAAAAAAAA
>VYZR01047586.1:0-12540 GCA_013400675.1 Oxylabes madagascariensis | reverse complement strand
AAAAAAAAAAAAAAAAAAAAAAAAAGTTTTTAGCATCACTTGGAGAGCAAAATGACTGCAAAGGTAAGAAAAAAACCTGTTACCAAGTGCATAGAAGAGCAGCAAGCCCACCAAAAGAGTTAAATTAACATTTAATACATTTACCTTGCCAGCTATTTATTTGGTTCATTAGCATCTGGACCTGCTTATTCTCTACTTTAAGGCAGCTTACTTTATTGAACAGTCCAGCACAGCCCTTAAATGACCCAGGCAAGGAACTCACTTGATCCTGCACCCTCTGTGGTCCATCCCTATCTCAGCACCTGTAGCTCAAAGTTTTCCAAAACCAAAACACCGCTACACAAGCTTTATTCAAACAGAATAAAAAACAGAAAAAGAGCTCAGCTCTGCACTAAACTGCTCCAACACATTTAAGGCACTGACTGACTAGAGCATAACATTTGCAGTTAAAGTGAGGAACAGCCACACTGCTTGAGAAAGGTATGGAGGAAAACAGCCTTATCCACGCTCCAGAGTAAAACACGAAATATTCATTATTTTTCCAGGAGCAAGGCTATTAGTTTGATTTCTACAAAAGCTTTTAACAAGGTTAGGCAAACAAACTAATTCAGTTTCATTACATACAAATAGAGCACAAATAAAAATCACCTTCCTAAACAATTTTTACTCATTTAATATTAAGACATACATAATTAAACAACTAGCACATAAGGGAATATTCCCTATAATGCCTTTAATGAAATAAATTCAATTTTACGAGCCTTTTATGTAAGTTTTTACTTAGGAAGCCACAAAAGTTAGATCTCTACGAAAGTTTACGTATAACTCTTGTACTAAATACATTTACAAAATTAGTCTTCATAATTAATCTGACCTTCAACCAGCATCTTAAAAAAAGCCAAAAGCAAGCAAACAAGCAGTTTCTATTAAACAAACACTCCAAAAGCGGCCTTATCTTTATTATTTCCAAAATAATTACTTGGGCCCTGGTGTGAGCCTTTGTATCCCAAGCCTGTTGTCTCCTGCACACTGATTGGTCTGATTTCCATTGCTAATTAGGCCAGGAATGCTTCAATTCACCTGGAAAAGACCAGCTGCTTCTTGTTTGGGGATGGTGGGGTTGTGTTAGTAAGCCTAATTGCTAATATTAAGGAAAAACCTGTCAGTTTGACTTCTTATATTGCTTTGTCAGCTAAATAGCACATTTTATGTATATTTGCTTAACTAATAAGTTAAGAAAGGAATTTATAAAAAGTATTGGTGGTTGTGGTGTGGAATAAAAGGTAAGTATTTTTGCTTGCATATTTTTTGAGGTCCATGTGTGTTTGCTAAGCTTTCATTTTTCTTTTCTGAGGATAAGAAGCTGACACGCTTTTTTATATTTCATTTAAGTACAATAGAAGAGCTGGCCTTCTTCTTTAAGACATCCTTTTTTGTTTCTATTCAAAGCTTCTAAGCACAGGTATGTCTGTTGTTGGGATTATAGAGAACAAGTTTGGAGTTTTTTCTTCATTTTTAATTAATTGTTTTCCAGTATGGGATTATTACCTATTGTAGAGACTTCTTCTGTGACAGTATATTGGAAGGTTTTCCCTTTGTTGCATACATGAGTTAAACTTGTTCTAAAAGAAGAAAAACAGAGAACCAACACACTGAAACTTGAAAGAATGGATTTTGTTCTTAAGGTAAATTAGGCTCTATTAGAAACTGAAAAAAGGGCAAGCTGTTACTAAAGTTGCTATTAGAGCACTAAGGTGTTTCTCTGCACTGTACTTCTTTATTTTTTCAATCAGTTAAGCGGTAGTTGGGGCTGCAGAGTTCATGGATGGGGTAGAATTGCATGTGATGTTAGGCTGGGAATTTGGAGATGGGCAGTTCTTGGCTCTCTTTTGCTCTGGCTGCAATCAGCCCCAGCTTTTTATCCCATCAAGAGCTGCAGAGTTGGAGTTTTTACAATATCTTGGAGGTTTTACTTGAACACGTTTAGTGTATTTGATTGCCAACATTTCATTTAAACTCTGTGTCAATTCCTAGCCCTTAATGGCTGTAGGGAATTTGTCTTCCTGAACTTAATGCTTGTAATTATGTAATTGAGAACAGGGTCAATGCTCTTCTCCTTAAAAAAAAAAAAAATCTCTAAGTCCAACAGAAATATTTATTTCTGGGTTATGACTCATAAATTATTTGCAGACTTGAGACATAGGAACTGTGTTGTTTTGTTCAAGGGAACAGGGGGATGTTCTCGTAATGCCTTGAGAAATGCACAGTCACTTGCAGCTCCAGAGCTCCAGGGGGAGAACAGTCCAGCTGATGGTGCTGACGTGAGGTATTTGTGTGGAACCAGAGGCTTTTCAGCCTCAGCTTTGCTTGCTGTGGCATTCCTTTGCCTGCAACACAAATGTTTCTTCCTCTGAGGTCGAACCCAGCAAGTGTGTAGTAGTAACTGAATAGCAAAAGTTTGTTTGAAATGACATACTGGCTTCCTAAAGGCTGCTTGAATACCCCAAAATATTTGGAATGAAAACCTTTTCATGTCTTATGAGGATTGAAGAGGTGACATGGAAAAGAACTCTAATTTCTCTCTCTCAGGCTTTACTTCATAGCTGGGACCTAATAACTTGTAACATCACAGCATTCTGAGACCGGGGAACACCAGGATTTTGAAGATGAAAATATCTTTGAGACAAATTTCAGTGAGCTATACATGCCCACTGCAATACTTAGGCTGCCAAGAGGCTCTTTGCTCCTGGCCTTTTGTTGAATTGGCTTATTTTTGCATGAAGGATGGGGGGGAAATGTTATTTTTACAAGTTTGTTTTTCATAATTCTCATATAACATAAGTTGTGTCAGTCCCTTTTTATACCTTTGCTCTTCAAAATTTGGCCACACAGGATGTTTTTTTCTTTAGGACCGGCGCCTTGCACATGAAAGAATATCCCCCAGATCACCTGTCCAAAAGTACTTTATTCAGGGGTGATGGAAACTTCGGATCTGTGGATTGCAGTTTCAAGAGTTAATTTAGGTGATGTTTGGATTTCGAGACTCTGATCGTGCACTGATTGGGAATCAAAGCAGCTCAGTGATGCAGAGCTGATCCTAAAATGATAAACCAATTCAGCCCCAATCTGTCAGAGGTTCTGCAAGCGCATGGAAATGTTTCTATTCTGGTATTTTGGGAGACTTTGCCTGTAAATATAAGCAGTTATTTAGGGAGAGTTTGATTAATTGTGAAAGAGAAAAGAATATGATTACAGGTTTGGCTTCCTTTTATGCTTTCTTATTGAATTGGAATAGAACACACTGACTGATGCAGAAAAAAGTTTATTGAATGTGTAATTAACAAAACTACAATTGTGGGAATAAGGTTTTTGCTGTTTCGTTACTCCAATTCTGAATCCTGAACTAGGGTCCTGCTCTAGCAATTTATGTTGAGTTCATAGAATTTTTTGAGGTTTTAAATGCAAGATGAGGAACAAGTAAAGAAATTTGAGCCAACTTGATGTTTTTTTTTTTTACCACTTGAACTAGGAGCAGGGGTGGAAGAAGGCAGCAGTATCAGTAAAGCAGTGGGGAAAGTGGAATGCCCAACATCTCCCAGAAGAGCTGAGTATTCCTGGCACAGTTGAGGGCTTGGCAAATTTGCAAAACACTTCAGGGTAGCGGCATCTTTTGATCCTCTCTGAAACTGGGAGAACTGGAAGCTTGCAGATGTCCAAGTGCTAGAAGGATCCCTCATCTTTTCTCTTAACTATGGTTTCACAACTCTCTTCTAAGGGCATAAATGCTGCTAACATCATCAAACGCCTTGTATGAAGGTTGTGCAGAGGTCACTTTAGATTGCTCGGGGAGGGAAGGGCACAATCACTCCTGCTGATGCCTGTGGCAGCCTTGCTGGGGGGAGGTACGCAGGAGTCTGCTTCCCCAGAGTCGCAAATTGGTGTCGTTCCCTTGACTTCAGGGGAATGACTGCCTTATATCTGCTGGGTATCTGCTCTCTGTGGTCTGAGACACAACATGGCACTGCAGGTACATGCCAGGGATGTGAGAAGGGAGGTTGACAGCCAGGATCTACTCTTGGGAGATGGCATGAGTCTGAGGTTGGAGACGGGAAGAGACAAGCGGGGTTACTGTAGGAGCCAGCATTTGGGGTGCCATCATCCAGGCCCTGTGGTGCTCTACGTACATTTTGGATAGGAATGGGGGTGCTCCAAGGCTCTGGCACAGCAGAGAGCCGAGCTATTCAGCAAAGCAGGAGGCCGGTGTCAGAGCTGCTGGAACGTGCCTCACCTCCCCGTGGTACAGGAGTGGCACAGGGGAGCTGTAGCACTCATTCCTGTCATAGGTGTAGCAGGTCTGCGGTTCCTCGCACGAGTTGCCCTGCTGGGCCTGATGGATCGCCCCGCCCAGCTCAATTTCTATGGGCTTGCAATTTTTGCAGCTGGAAGAGATGGAAAATAGAACAAATGTGAGAAGTTAGATGAAAAGATGCCCCTGCTGAACACCAAATCTTTCTTGCTCATCTGCACGTAGAGCCGGGAGAGTGCTGTACCCTTTCTAGGTGTTCCAGGGGAACATCTGGCCCTCAAGCGTCTCTTCGAGCTGCTGTGGGTTAAGTCCTGGGAAGTGAAGTTAGGAAATAAAACTACTTACAGTTCACTCAAGCGGTAGACAAAAGTGGTCCTGAGTGGGGACAAGGGGTCGGAGATGTTCTCCCGAGCCTTCAGGGGGACTCTGCAAAAGTGGGAAGAGAGTCACTCTCACAAAAACTGCTTATTAAACAGAGTCTGCTGTGTTGTGAGCAATTCTACACGATCATCATTTTCTTCAGGTTCTTTTCATTCTGACCCTTTTCCAATTCAAATCCCAGGAACATGAGATCTTGGTCCTCTGCACCTGCAAAGGCAACAACCCTCCCCAAGAGGACTGCAGCAACTGATGCAAGTGCCACTTGCAAGGTGACAGAGCTGAGAGTATTAATTTTTGTTAAACTCCGAGCTAGCAGATGCTTGAGGCTGATGGACAGGGAAGTTTAATTAATGGTTCTCGTGTTTTGAGCTCTACAGCGCTCCTGCAGCTCTAGGACTGAAGCTGGTTCTTGTTTCCCAGAGACACATGCACTTCTGTTAGGTTTGTGTGAGTGGAGAGGACAGGACAAAGTCCTGCTCTTGAAGTGAGCTCTGTCTCATGGGAGACAGTTTAGGCACTAACTGATAGTTTTATCAGTATAGGCCTAAACTGGTAGTTTAGGCATTAACTGTTTTCCCAGGTTTTCTGTCAGGTCAGAAGTCAATCCAGCATCGTGGGCCTAATCTGGTTTCAAGTTAGATCAACTTGTGACTGGTCATTATCTACTTCCCCAGCCTATTTTGTGAAGCTACTGCTGGTCTGCCTAAACCCAGTGCTTTTTGTATCTGAAGGGACAAACACCAGAGAGGTTCATGTGAGGCAGAAAAGCATTTAGCAAAGTGAAATACTCAGGATACCACAGGAAGCAGCCCACGTCAAAAGCTGTTCACTTCATCAGTGCTGGGACATAAGAAACAATGCAGAGAAAACTCGTATAACACTGCATCTCCTGCTCACCATCTCTGTGAAATACTTGGCTGCCACTCACATGATGCGGATGTTTCTTTCCAGGACTTCTTCATCCGGATTTTCTTTGGAGGGTACAAACTTCGAGGTCACTGTTACGCACTGACACTTATTATTGACTAGCACGTACTCCTCATCGTTGGGGCCCACTGGATAACCTGCAACCACAGGACAGCCAATCCCAGAATCAAGAACAAAATCCTTGAAATCTGCCCTAGCAGATAAGCCAGGAATGCACCATTATGGCACCTGGATTGATTAAAGTTGAGGCTGCAGCACGTACAAGTGAGTCTCTTAGCAAAAATGAGTTCAGCTGTCTTCCTGCTCAGCTCAGTGTGCTGATGTATGCAGGCATTGTGGGACTGGGAAGGAGAAGATTAGGACCCTAGACAGTGTGAATGGTGAGGGACAAACATGCAGGGATTGCTGGTAAAATGGGAAGAAAATCCCAGCCACTCCTGGTGACTGAAATGCTCTTTTACTAGGAATTGGTTATGCAATTCCTCTGCCATGCACCAAGACTACTCCAGCAGTCCAAACCCCAGTTTGGATCTGATCTCTAAATACATGTCTCTGACCTTGCCAATGTGGCAGATGTGTCAGTCTTCCTTGAGTGGTATCTTGTCCTTCCGGTTCCTGGTGGAGCAGCTGCCAAAAAGCACAGGAGGCCCCAGCAAGGAGGCAGCCCCCTGACGTGGCAGGGAAAGGCAGGTGGCCCTGATGATGCTTGTGGTTTGCAGAGAGAACTCCAGTCCTGATTTACCTCTCCAAACTGCCACTTCTAGCATGCTACTCAATATGAAACTCAGTCAAAGCAGGTTAAAATATGCCAGGTGTCACTCAGAGGCTTTTGGAGTGTTCCTGATGTTGTGCAATGCCACATTACTGCGAGCAGATGGATTTGAAATAGCTGTTTTTCTGCTGCTTTGTTTTCCCCAACTCAGACCCTCGCGTCTCTTCACCCATAACAAGCCAGCAACACTTGCTTTTATGTGTTGTTTTTACATCCCTCTTTATTTCTAAATGCTGCTGAAATCAAGTTCATCACTTTGCAGCATCATTCTTGCTACAGCACCTTCAGCCTGCTTAGAAGTACCAGACACGGTGATTTTTGTCATATGGGGACAGTTTGTTTTGGGCTCAGGTGGATCTCAGTTCTGGGGACTTGCCTGCTCTGCTTGTCCATTGGTTGAATCATAGAGAGAAAGAAGAAACAGGCTGAAAAAAGCTGGCTTAATCATGTCTATAAAGGATTTTGGAGTTACTTGGACTTAAAAGCTTTGGTCCTTCCTTCCCCTATAATATCCTGGTCTCATCTGCTTCCATTCTAGGTTTTCTGAGATTGTTACAGGCACCATAACTGTGAAGAAGGTACCAACACTGTGTAAAACTCAGTGACCCTAGAACTGACCTGCTGGTTACACGTGCTGTTTCTGTGGCCTTTGGCAGCAGTATATCTGCTGGATAAGATTCTCTATGGGAGTTCCTAGCGTGGGAAGGAAATCACTTTCCTAGCTTGTTCTCCAAGCTTCTTCTCTGCCAACTCATCATTCCACATGAGCTCTTTCCTCTGATGCAGAAGCCTTCCAGAAAAGCCTCTCTAGTCCCTGGCTCCTTGGCTTGGCCTCTCTTTTGGCTCAAGGGAAGTCCCTGGCTTTTTGTCCATCACACAGCTCTTCCTCTGCTGTCTGTGCTGTGTTCCACATAACACTGTGTGCAGTTCTTTCCAAACCCTTCATCCAAAGCCAATGTTCAAGTCAGATCCTATTGGCTTTCAGGTTGTCCCAAAACCTCTCAGAGCAGGCTTTAATTCTAAAATTAGATTAACACAATCTTATGCATATGCAGGCTTTCCTGACTGCTCTAAAAATACTGCCCTGATTTAATTCCTTGTTATGCTCTTGGCTTCACTGTTAAAGTTACTGGTGCTCCATCAATTTTTCATTTAAGATTACAATGCTAAAAAAATGTGATTTTACCTGCAGTATCTCCATGTGTCACCCAGTGAAGTCCCCTTGGGGAGAAGGTATTTAAATGCAAAATTTGCTAATGCCGTTCTAAATATCTGCAGGCTGGATTTCCTGGAGCCTGAGTTACTGCACTAAGCTGTTCCTTCCCTCCTCAATACTTATGTGGCTGTGTTTTGGACAAAATTTCTCATCTTCCAATATTACAGTGTCCTTTGATACACTGTGAAGTCCCACAGAATTGCCTGAGGTAAGCAATAAGATGCCCTCTTCCAAAAGCTGCAGGAAATGCAGGGACGCAGCTGTCCATGCCATCGGGATGGTTATCCCTGAGCACCAATTTGATCCTGCACACCAAATCCACCATGTGCAGCAGGATGGATTCAGACTGTCTAGAGACCTGAGACCCATACTGAGGAGTGTGCTGGAGGACAGGCTGAGCTCAGTTGAAATCAAGAGTTTCTAAGAAATTCAGTGGAGCTACATGATAAGCTACAGTTTAATCAGAATAAGTTGGCTGTAGCTGTATGGCAGGATTACCAGGAAGATTTTGGAAGCCTTTAGATCTAGCAGGTAAGCTCCCTAGGACTGCAGAAAACCAAGCATGCACATTTGCAGTTTATTGCCTCATAAACCTGATAAAAAATGGCTTATTATCAAGTCTTAGATTTGGAGCTAGTCATCACTTTATCCTCCAGGCAGCAATTAAAATCACACTGCTCTGATGCAGAAACACCCTGAGGTGTCCAAGCACCGCTGAAGCACGGCTGCTTGAGCGGGCTTTGAGGTTTGACCTCTGACTGTTAGAATACTTGAGGGTAAATTACACAAAACCTGCCACTGATGTCTTAATCCCAGTTTTCCATCTCTTCATTGCTCACCTACCTGCCACAAGGATGATCCCCAAGGAGACGGCCAAGGCAACACACAGCAACAAAGAGCTCCTCATCTTGCCTTCCCTTCTCTTGGAGAATGTGAGTGGAGAGCCTGACTCTGCCTATAAGGGCGTGTGCAAATTGGTTTCCTAAAATAAACAGCCCAGCCAACACTGGAAAATGTGGCTGGGGACTGAAACCAGGTGTGTTAATGCAGCAAGACCTCTGGCTTTCAGAAGGGAAGGGAGCAGGGGGTTGCACTTTTATTGTGCTTTTCTCTGTTTTCACCAACAGGCAAGAGAGCTGCTGAGTACAAGAACATGCAAAACCACCCCAGCCCTGAGGGGACATCCTGCCATCAGGGCTGGTGGAAAGTAAGAAAGTCCGAGGGCCACAGCTCTGGCTCCTAATTTTGAGAAATCTGACTTAAAAGTCCCTTGAGTCCTATTAAAAAACCACTTCAGGCTTCAAAATGAAAATCCTGTTTGGACCAGCTGTGTGCAAACCTGAATTAAGGGCTGGCTCTGCCTCCAGAGAACCTGCAGTCAAAGCAGGACAGGTGGCAGGGCAGGGGTGAAAGAGCCATTGCAGCTCTGCCCCCTGCATTGAGGAGTTCATCTTCTTGGGAATGGAAAAAGGACTCCATGGGATTTGTGGTTTACGAGAGGTCCTGAGTCAGGTGCCAGGAAAACCCTGGGGTATTGGGCATGCAGACTTTTCCGGAAGGTGGGTGGTACTGGAGAGGGCCTGGGATTTTTTTTTATTCCCACCCCCATCCCCCCCCAGATTTGGGATCATTTGTTTAACTTCTGAAGAACAAATGTAGCCTATAATGGCCAGAGCTGTCTCTGTAGCATTTGCATCTGTCTTGTACAGGAAAAGCCACTTTTTAAGGGAAGACCAAGCTTAACAAGGGCCTGGTTGCTCTTGCCAGGCTTCTTCGAGAGGCTGAACTCTTTTGGCAATGTTGCCAAGCATCCTGGTTCCTGTCACCTTGCAGGATGTCTCCCTTTTTCCAGACCCTGCTGGCTGGGTCCCTAAGCCCCAAACTGTTCCAAGCCCCTAGTTGTGCCCTGAGCTTTTTCCCCAAGCACAAACCCCTCACCCTGCAGCTGCATGATGCAATGAACTTTCAGGTTACATCAGCAGTGCTCATGTGCAAGGGGAGCGTGGGACTTGGGGGGGATGATGGTCACAGCCAACTCCTTGCAGGGCATTGGCTTCTTCCACAGTTCTTTACAAACCTTGTGTTCTCGTTAGGGATCTGTCTGTAGCAGAGAAAAAATGTGGGGTTGTTTCCCTTCCCCATCCCAGGAAGCATTGCTAACAATTTTATGCAGCCCTCTCTCTGAGACAGGGGCAAGATGATCCCTGTGCCCCATTTTTAGCAGGAGGTAAAAAATAAACCTGGCTCACCAGTGCTGGTAGGGATGTCTGTCTAAAGTACTGTTTGTTTCAGTCACCCTTTTTTGTAAGAATTTTTCTAGAATTATACAAGAAGGGAGGATGCCATCACCAGGACAGAGAACATGCAAGGAAGGCTGGCTCTGATCGTTTTGCCGAGCTGCACTAACAAAAATATGGCACTGGGAACATGCAAGGAGAGGATTTTCAAATGTCAAGGCAGACACTGAGCAGAATTATATCTGTGTCTTTCTGTTCACTTTGGAGGTTTTTCCTGGCTGCGTATCTGGATTTCGGTTGCTAAATCTACACGTGTGTGTACAGTGCCTTGGTCTGGATATGATGACATGAGAGCTATTTTCAGACCCTTCAGCCACCTGCATGACTCTGGGGATTTCTAGCTAGGTCACAAGCTCTTGAGAGGAAGGTTTATGTTATGGACTGTTATTTTTCATTGATTACCCCTGTTTTACTGGATGACTTCTGGAATTTTATCTGGGCAAGCAGGCATTTGGCGATGGGCTGCGTGGGGAGCTGGACTCCCAACCTCCCTGCAGGGCAGAGGCTAGAGGTGGAATAATTGAGAATTGGAAAAGAAATGGGAACTAGCCCTGTGGTTTCAGTCTCCATTCACATGTCCTGTGCTTCCAGTTGGCCTTGGACATGCTGAACTAGGATTTTCCAGGTAAGAGCCTGAGTGAAGTGAGGCGAACTTTTTGCTGTGCTGAGTGAGTTGGAAGCATCAAGGCACAGGGCTCTCCACATAACGCACCATCCAGGAGCGGCCTGCCCTGTGCTGCTCTTTGCTCCTCCTTTCTCACTTGGAAGCCAACAGAATGGAGCATCCAAACAGACCAGCAGCAGTCCCTAATTGTTGTCTTAGTAGCAGTGATTCCACAACGCTTACGGCAAACTGGTTTGGCTCGAGCAGCTCCAGGGTGACTGGATCAACTAACTCGCGCTGGCGATCACCTCCAGCTTCACCAGAAGTGGCTGATGTTTTCACCAAGTCCTGGAGAAGGCTTGAATAGACACAGATTGTCTCCTGCTCTTGGAAATTAATTTTGGGTTGGGAGACATGTCAATTCCATTTAAATCCTAGAGAGTCAGAGTGGAAGTTAGTATGCTAATTTGTGAAAGGGCAGACTTGAAAAAAATTAGGACACTTAAGATGGAAACTATCAAGGTCAGGGACATGAGAAAGGCCTGGGTTTCTCTAAGTCCCAGCTGCAAAAGTTACCTGGAATTTTAACCTGGCAAGAACCGGCTGCAGATGTCTCTGCATGGATTCACACAAAAAGCCAGCAGGATTGACCAGCTAGATGGCAAAACTGCTCCTTGTCGCCAAGGACAGTTGTATTTAGTGGCCAAGTATCAAGTGAGGATTTCCACCAAGATACAGCCAACAAATGTAATGGATGCTGTGTGTCTCCAGACCCAAGTTATTCTTGTTATTCTTGTTGCTCTTTCTTCTACAGGCCTGTATCCAGGGAGCTGATGGCTGAAAACTGGCAGAGACAGATTTGGAAAAGTGGTCTGAGGCAAAAGCTGTCTTTGTGCAAGGAAGTTTTGACCCAGAGGCGACCATGTGAAGAGGCTGAGTGTGCCAGAAAGTCAAAATTGGGACCTGTTTGCCATCAGATCGATCAGAATCCAAATAAATCACCCAAAAGTAAGTAAAGCTGTGCGCACCACTCTGTTTCAGCTAATTTGAATATCTGCTAGACCTGTTTTGTTGTTTTTTTGGTTTTTTTTTCTACAGAAAAGTGGACAGGAGCAATTATAAATACACCTGCACCTGTTCTGTGGTGAAGAAAAAGCCCCTGCACTTGTATGCAGAGCTGCTCTTGCCGGGACGTGTGCATGCCTAATTTATCAGGCACTGGGTTTCTCAGCTTGGACTACACTAATTCCTGTGTCTAATTACTGTTCTTGTGGCAGGGCTGCCTGTAGCTCAAAAAAGCAGACTGCTTCCCTGTGGCTCAGTATTAATGTCATTTTCCCTAGGGAAGGGTGGGAAGCTGGGCTGGTGCTCTGTCACGGCTGTCAGGTACACAAAAACACAAGATGACAATGCAGAGGTGAGTAAATACAGACTGCATTAAAAGTCCTCCTACTGAGGGGTCCCCAGATGTTGAAAAATCTGAATTGCTCCTTTTNGGACCCGGCGCGGCACCGTCCTGCGGCCGCGGGCCGAGCCCGCCGAGCCCCCCGAGGAGCCCGCCGCGGTGCCCGGCGGCGGCGCCGGCCCCGAGGAGCTGGCGGACGACGTGGAGCGCTTCCACGAGGAGCAGTTCCGCGCCGTGATGGCCGCCCTGGACAGCGGCGACGAGGCCGGGGGCAGCGAGGAAGAGGAGGAGGAGGAGGTGCTGGGTCTGCAGCTGCCCGAGGACAGCGAGGAGGAGGAGGAGGACGAGGAGGAGACGCAGGAGCGGAATCCCTTTGTGGAGTACAGCGCGGAGGAGGATGAGGATGGAGAAGATGAAGAAGGTGAAGAAGAGGAACATGATATTGAGGATGAAGAGGGGGACCTGTCCATGGAAAGCGACTTGGAGGAGCGCCATCCGGAAACCAAGCTCCCCCATGAGCTCTCCTGGGGCCAGCGCAAGCAGCTCTACTATGACACGGACTATGGGAGTGATGCCCAGGCCAAGGGCAAGCGGAGCCAGCAGGAAATCGATGCTGAGGAGGAGGAAGAGGA
>VYZR01047559.1:0-13945 GCA_013400675.1 Oxylabes madagascariensis | reverse complement strand
CCGCCTCCCTGTCCCGGCCCCGCACCTGGCCAGGCGCTTGGTGGCCATGGCCGCCCCGCCGCCTCAGCCAGCGGCCGCCATTTCAAAGCTCCCGCGGGCCCGCCCCCATCGCGCTCTCGGCGCTCCACTGTCCCGGCCGCGGCTCCGGCACCGCCCAGCGCGGCGCGGCCCCGGCGCGATCCGAGGGCTGCTGGTATCGCGGGGCCGTGCCGGGCCGTGAGGGGCCGCGAGGGGCCGGCTGAGCCCGCCCGGGGCCATGGCCAAGGGGCTGTGCCTCAACGGGCGCAAGCGGCCCGGCGGAGCCGCGGAGGGGCCGCGAGCGGCGCGGAAGAGGCGGAAGGCTGATGGCGGCGGCCCGGGCCTGGGCCCCGAGGTGAGAGCCGGGCGCCCGGCGCTGTGAGGAGCGCGGTGCGGGCCGCGTGTCCCTCACGGCCGCTTGTCGGGGGTGCTGCTGTGTCCCGCCTTGGGGTGCTGGGAGCTCAGCACAGCCGTGTGCACCGGCAGTGTACCGGGAGGGTCAGGTACAGCCAGTGCCTGCAGATAGCATCATAGAATGTCCCGAGTTGGTCCACAGGCATCGAGTCCAACTGCCGGCCCTGCACAGGACGCCCCAGCAGTCCCACCGTGTGCCTGAGAGCATTGTCCAAACGCTTCTCGAACCTCGGCAGGTTTGGGGCCCTGACCACTGCCCTGGGGAGCCTGATAATGGCTTGGGTTCTGCTCCAAGAGACCTGGAAAAGAACTCACTTGGTGTGCTCAGCATTGCATTTAAGGAATTTTGTTTAAAAAGTAGATACATTCTCCCATATAAACTCGTAACCAAAGCAGATCTTGAAAGGAGCATTGTGTGTGCTCAGCATGTGCGCCTCTGCAGGATGCAGAGCCGCCCCAGGGTAACACCTCACCCAGGGCACACGGAGTCTGTGCCCGTGGAGCAGGAGTTGGCATGTCCAGCCTGTGAGATCAGCCCTGTTTGTACCCAGTTAGAGACAAATTCCTGTGGTTGGCAGTACCCTCTCAGTGAATCAAAACCTCTGCTCTTTGTGTGGGTTTTTTTGCAAAGCTATAATTAGGCTGTATTGAAAACAACGGTGTCATTATTTGTCTCAGTTAGCATGAGAGATGAGGCACAAGCAATTACACCAGCGTGTGCTGTTGTTGCCAGATGGTTCTTAACCTCTGGAACCATGAAGGTTGTCACCTCTTTAATTTCCTTACCCAGTGACCAATGTCTGGAATAGCACACCAGCTCAGTCCCATGTGGGCAGGCTCTGCCCAAATTACTGAGCACGGTTTGTTAGTGTGCAGGGGAAAGAACTTCCAGCTGTTCATGCTGTGAGGTTCTACATTCTCTAGTATTGTGTGATGTCTTTTCATCACCTATAAAAAGATCTTTAAAGTTTTTACAGGAGTTCTTTGGAACCAGCCATCTGATCAGTGGAGGTCACCAAAACGCCACATTCACTTGCTTATTAGTCTTTAGAAGAATTTGTGCGTTTAGGCTTAAAGAACTGCTGTGTAGAACTGTGTGGCACAGTCCCCACCTCATCTCAGTGCTTTCTGCAGCTTCCTTGTGTTTTACTGAAGCGTTTTTCCCTGCAGGGGTCAGCAAACCCTTCTGGCAGAGCAGATCCCATGCTGTAGAGAGGGAAAACCTCGCACAGAGTGAGTGGCTACATGTGACACTTGAACAAATGTTTAAAGCTCTACAGCAGCAAGTGGAGAAAAGGGTTGAGATACCAGGATATTGTGTTTGCATATCAACTGTCTCCTTACTGCATACATCTGCCTATGTTAATCTTTATTAAATGAATCTTTGAAGTTAGAGTACCTGGGTTACTGAAATGTTGAGGAAATGTAATATTAAAGTGGGATCTGAAAGGAAACTTTTGCCCACAACAAGTGGAAGAGTTACTTTAAATGTGGCTGGTTATATCCAAATAGTTTCTTTTTCCTTCTTTTTTCACAGACTGGTGTGATTACATGAAACCACTCTTAACCAGCATTTCCTTTTCCACAGGAAAAGTCATGTCATTTGTCAGCAGCTCTGCTTGGTGAGGACTCCGAAATCAGCCAGGACCAGCTGTATGAGCTGCTGAAATACGCAGCTCTGGGGAAATGCCACAATGCAGCACAGCCCAGGTACAGCCACAGCTGCAGTCAGCCTGGTCTCATGTTCTCCTGTGGTGTGAAAACATTCCTAAAGGAATATTGGCCATTCTGGGTTTGGAATGCTCGCCATGGAGTTCCCATAATGGCAGCCTGGATTGTGCAGACACCGTTGTTGTTAGACTTGGCCAGGAAGCAGAATTCCTCGTCTGTCAGAAGTCCTACCATTCCACAGTTTTGTTTCATGCAGTTTTGAAAAACTAAATGACTGCTGTGGAACTGAAGAAGCTCCACACACTGAGAAACAAAATACCCTGTTACAATATTAACACGAATATTAATGCATTTCATGATAGATATAATCAAAACAGAGTGTTCTAGAGCATTTTAGAAAAAAATTTTAGTCACTTCTCCCTTTCTCTGGGCCACTTCTCAGTACTTGAAGGAAAAGGCTGAGGAGGGTTTATAACTTGAATGACAAAAATGAAATTAAATGAATCTTCGAATGAAACTCAAAACAGAAAATACCCCACTTTAGATTTTAGTAGTGAATAGAAAATTATTTTGTGGAACTTGTTTTGATGCATTAATTCACCAGACTGCATCACTACAGTTGAAGTTGCTGGTATAGTCACATTCTGATGCATATGAATGAGGTATACATGTCTTGAAATGGTATGCAGCAGAAATTTGCAATAACTCTTCTTTCTCTGTCTCCTGTATTCTGTTGTTTCCAGGAATCTGTGGGTGTTCGAGATAAGCTATAAAGCCTCTTCTTATTGAAGTAATTTGGCACTTTGCCATTACTGACTTAAAAGCTGGGCTGGTTCCAACTTTGTTTTTAAGAGTGCTTGATAATTGTTTTGCTTTGATTTTTCATGTTGTTTTTTTTTTTTTTCAATTATTGCTCGCTTTTAACTGCAGCTGGTGCCGTATTTATCACCAAAGCCACCTGGCTGGAGTTGTGGTTGTTGTTCTCCACGAAATGAGCCAACTCCATTTCTACAGATTCTATTTACAGTTCAAACACCTCAGGAAAGTGTTCCGGCATGTAAGTCCCCAGACTGCATCAGTGTCTTCTAAACTTCTTTCAGTCCTCAAACCTCATCCCAGGGATAATGGCTGCAGTGGAATTCCTGCCTTTTCTAAGGATGTGGCCATCCTTGACAGCCAGTGAGAGGATCTGTTTGCAGCAGTTGTCAGCTCAGAACAAATGACAGGGCTTTGATATTAGGAACAGGATTTCGTCTTTGAAGCCTTACCAGGTGAAATGTTTATTGATGTTTCAGTCCTCTGACTGTTATGTATCCTGCACCTACAGGATGCCAATTAGATTATAAATATCTTGGAATAATTTCAATAATTTGGAATTCACTCTGAGTGAGGAGACTCTCAATAGAGTTATGCTAGTCCCACTGGTTGAAAAATATCACTTCTATTATTTGCACTTTATGTCAAGTTTCTCCCATTTCCCAAAGAGATTATTAAAATAATTATTTTAATTTTCTGACTTACAAGCAACATTTTTGAAGGAAGATAGAAAGAAAGAAGGACTTGAATTCAAGCTTCTAGAGAGTTCTTCCTGAACTACAGCAAATGTAAATCACAACTTAACTGGAAAGACTGGAACTGGCTTTAGTTTCTATCAAAGAAGGTCTTGAGATTTGCCTTGATCATATCAGACAAGGCAAATCTCTCCTGTATTACAAAGAATCCTGTATCATCCATCCCTTGTTGGAACAGGTTTGGTTTGTGTTGGGTTTTCCTACTTGATAAACACCAAATGTATTTCCGCTATTTCTTTATCCATCCTCCGCTGAATTTGGCTGGTTTGGGGATCCATAAACCCCTCATTTGCTTGTTATTTCTGCCTGTCTTTCAAAGTCACTAACATGTTTTCACATTTTCTTTTTTCAGAGATTCACATTAGCACCTTCCGCTAACTTCCCAGTCAGCCTGTATGGAGAAGGAGCAAACCTGAAACCTCAAAACGCTCCACAAGGTATTTTGTTTGGGTTTGCATTGTCTCTTTCAAGACAGTGACTTGCTTTGAACAGAAATTTATGACTTTGCATCCCCTGCCATCCTAGTGTGCTGCCCTGGTAAACTTGTTTAGAAAAGAACACATACAATGGCTTAAACCACGAGACTTCTTACCCTGACTAGTTCAATGACTCATGTTGGGCCGATTGTCAAAGTGAATGCAAAATGGGAGAAAGTTTTTAACATATTAATCCCAATCCCTGCTGCTTTACTACCCATTTTGTGATTATTTTATTCTAAGACATATCTAATCAAAGACACAAAGATATAAATTAGGTTTGAGCTAAGAAGACTGTGTTTGTTTTTCTCTGGCCCTCTCTCCAGTCTGTTGTTCCAGGTAGTAATTTGGAATGGTGCAGCCTCTAAGTGTTGATCTGATGCAGAAACTGAGCTTGCCAGATGCTTCTGTATTTTACAGGTTTGACTTCCACCAGCAGTGAATGCATTGCTAAAAGCTCGGACTTGCAGTGTGATCCCATCATTCAGAGATATGGAGGAAAAAAACCAGGTCTTACAAGCTATACTCTAACTTTAGAAGAGCAGAAAGAAAATGACTATCCCATAGAAGGTGAGTTTTTGAGTGAGGGCTGTTTAGTTGTTTTGTTGTGTTGGGGGTTGTTTTTAATTTTGACAGTTTAGTGATACGTTTTGTCATATAAAATGAGTTATAGAAGAAAGGTCTTGTTTCTTATTCCCAGCTGTGTTTTCCCTCCAGGTTCCCCTGGATGCCAGGGCTACATCTCCACAGAGTGTGATCAGCAGAGGACAGACAGCAGCCCCCTCTTTGGTCTGGATTGTGAAATGGTAAAAATCAGTGTGTGTGGCCTTACAAAATAGAGTCAGGCACCCAGCTCTTACCAGCTGTTCCCAAGTGAGCCAAGCACTCTGTGTATTTGTGAACCACTTCTGATATCTTAATATCTGCTGCCAGTCCCTTCTTTGATAGTACCAGTGCTGATGCAGCGATGGGAGAGGCCCCAGCAGTGGTTCTGGCAACGAGACAGAAATCCTGAGCACAGAGCTCAGTTCTGTTGGCTCCCAGAACAGTAGCTGGATCTGCCAGACCTGTCAGCAATGCTGCAATAACCCATGAGACTGCTGTGGAATTCCTCCTCAGCTCTCTCCAAGGTTTGGGAAAGGAAAGATACTTCCCTGTCACACATCTTTCCTTGAGCCATCATAGTTCCTCTGGCAGCTGCTGTGGTGAGGAGTCCTCCTTTAGTGCAGTTTTAGCCTTGCAGAGATGCCTGTTTGGCATTAGCATTGGGTAACTGTTGATACAGCTTGGGCTCTGCCTTTAAATTGTACAACGTTTCTGGGGCTGGTGCTGCCAGTGGCACTTGTGCAGTGCAGAGCACAGACTGATTCTGTGAAATCAGCACTTCTTTACAATGCTTTTCTGTGCTGTGCTTGCCTGTGTGTTTGCTGTGCTTACAGTGCACATTTAACAATTAAAAGGAAGCGCACTAAAGTATCAACCCAGCAGCTGTGAGTGGAAGATCTCTAAGTCAGGGAACTCCTTCACAGTGATGCTGCTGCAGCCAAAGCAGATGTTACCAAGGTTTTTGAGTGGCAGCATCGTGCTGATTCAACAACTGCCTCTGCTTCTTCCTGCCAGTGCCTGACTGCAAAAGGGAACGAAGTCACCCGGGTGTCTTTGGTGGATGCACGGGGTCAGTGCCTGCTGAATGAACTGGTCAAACCTGAGAGCACAGTGCTGAACTACCGCACCAGGTCACTTGCACAAACCTTTCTTCTCTCTTTGCCTTTCAGAGCTGCAGCCCTTTCAAATTCAGCCTGTTGCACAGGACCTTTCAGAAACCCCTTGGTTTGCAAAGATGCCTGCTGCATTTCCCTCAGTGTTAAGAACAGAGTTCTTTCTGTGTGACTAAAGTGACCAACATTATGTGTACAATCTGCAGCACAGTGCCTGTGGGGCTAGCAGGCAGAACCATTGCCATTCTGCAGTGTCCGGGGGAAAGTTCTGTCACAAATTAATGATACACATTACAAGATACTCTTCACTGCTGGTTATAAAATAAGATGGAGTCCATAGCTACATTTGCTCATGTGTAAAAAATGCATAGAGCTTGTGCTCACACCTTTAGGGTGGGGCTCAGGATTATAACAAAAGCAGGCAAAACTTAAGGCTTGTCTTCTTCAAAACTTCACCTGGCTTTATGCAGGAGGTGATGTCCCAGTCCCCTCAGGTTACTTGGAAGCATCTCCTTCCACCATTGGACTTGCAGTATTTCCTTACCTGTGCTATCTGGTGCCAACTGCATCACTTAAGAATACCTGGGAGAAATTGAAATAGATGTGATAGCACTCTCAGCAGTTTAGCTGCAGTATATTCTCTGGTGTTGGAACAGAAAACAGTAAATAGCATTCTGTGATTAGCTACACTGAGTTCATATTTTACAGGACCTGCTTGTAATATTTTCCAGCACACACTGTTGCTAATGTGTTGCTTTTAACTCACTCAACTTTTGTTTTGAAGATTCTCAGGAGTCACAAAGAAAATGCTTCTTCCAGTGAAGACAAGACTGTCAGACATCCAAACCAGGCTAAAAAAAATGCTTCCCCATGATGCAGTATTGGTCGGTCATTCTTTAAATTCTGATCTTCAAGCTTTGGAAGTGAGTATGTTTTTAAGAGTGTTTTTCCTGATCCTGTGTTTCTCATTTCACACCTGAACACTCTTTAACAATTGCTATCTTTATTAGTGAACACTTGTTAATTGCTTTTTATTATGAATAGCCTTATATCTGTAAGGATTTAAAAGTCAAGAACTCTCCTTACAGCTATAAAATTTGCAAGGGGCTGTTCTGAACCCAAAAGAGAGAAGTCTGTCCAGACACAGATATTGTTGCAACTGGAGCTTTACCCCTCTCCTTCAGCCAGATGCTTCTGATAGCTCTGTCACAGGGAGAACTGAAGTCCTTTTTGTGGGTAATTTAACCAATCTAAAATGCTTGAATCATGCTTAATCTTTCTAACGCAATCTAGATCTTCCCACTAGAGTGGGAAGTAGAAAGGAGAGTTGGATTTGTTTCATTATTCCCTTTGCTCTCTTGTGGATGAGGTATCTGTCAGAGAGAAACTAGCAACTGAAATTAAAGGCAGAGGCACAGAAAATGGTGGAGTTACTGTCCAGTTCTGTGTGTCTGCTGTTCTTAAACTAAACTGGGGATGATTTTCCTCCTCCAGATGATCCACCCCAGTGTTATTGATACTTCACTGCTTTTCGCCAGAAGTGAAGGTCGAAGATTTAAGCTGAAATTTCTAGCCAAAGCTGTTTTAGGGTAAGATTATTACTGTACTGTCATGGGAAAAATTAGAAACTGTCATGGTGGGTCATAGGTCTTATTCGGCTGCTAATAGTATTAGAATTATTATTTTGTTACTAAGATTCAAAAGAAAGGAGCAGGTTGTGCAAGTAAGACATGGTAAAAAGGAATTTACTGACTGCTTGAAAAATCAGGCAGCATAATAAATGGGCTTGTCTTTGAGCAAGCAGGAATGCTGTCACCTAACCAGATTTGAGTCCCAGCAAAACTCGCCTTCCTGCAGGGCTGTAGAGGTGTATTGAATTGTAGAACAACAGAGGCACTCTGCCTCACACTGATGAGAGCTGTTTCAGTTGGCAAGAAAGAAAGGTTAATGCATGAAAGTCTGATTTACTGACTTAAATCATATTTCTCAGTGTGTCAGCTACCAGTGGATAGTATCTTAGTGAGATAGTTCTCCCCATGCTCACAGTGAATGGTAATACTCTGCAATGCCAAACTTCACTGAACTGGAGGTTGCCTTCCACTCTGTGTGCAAACTCTGAGTTGGGCCATTAGTCAAGAAAGAAGTAAAATTTAAAAACAGTCATGCATCAGAGTAGTCAGCATTAGCACTGCTTCTGTCAAATTTCCCNTGGATGTGTTTCTTAAAAGGTAGGATGTGGCACTCAGTACTGTGGTTTAGTTGAGCTGTTAGGGCATGGGTTGGACTCGATGATCTTGAAGGTCTCCTCCAATCCAGTGATTCTGTGTTTTTGTAAATTCCATAAACCATTTTACTCAACATTGCAAAAAAATTTCTTGCAGTAACTTTTGGAAATATTTCACAAGAATGCTGCTGCACAGAACTGAAATCCTTTTTGGAGAGGGAAAAGCTCTTTTGCCTGAAAAGGACCCAGTTTAGAAAAGACAGGATGTTGATCAGTGTGGAAAAACAGATAACCTGCCTGTACACCTAATTTTGATGCCCTAGGAAGGACATTCAGTGTGAACAGAAGGTTGGGCATGATCCTACAGAAGATGCTAGAGCTGCATTGGAATTAGCTCAGTTCTTCATTGAGCAAGGACCAATAAAGGTATTTATATCTAATTAAGATTTCTGTCTTAAAATATAGAACATAATGTTGTTGTGCTTTCAAAGGAAAAAACTTCACTCCTATCTGTCCTTCTGTTGATTTAAAAGAGAAAATGAAGCTGTGATAGAGGCCCCAGTTTTGGGAGTTTGTTACTTCCAGCCTATATCCAGGTACCTGAATAATCTGGGCACTACCAGTGCTCAGTACTCACTGACACCACCCAGCATTGCTGCTGATCCTGAATAGGGGCACTGGGTAAAGAAGGACTGGGACACTTCCAGCCTGCAGGAATGCATGTGATTTTTCGAGATGAAAGAAGAGAGAGACCTCGTGTGTTGTGGTAGTGATTCAGCTGGTTTTATGAGTCCCTTGTGTTGTTGATTTCTGAGAGAACTTTTTTCGAGATGATCGCCTGTTGATGCTGTGAGTGCTGCATGCTCGAAAATGACAACAGAAAATAATAAGGCAAGAAATTAATGTCCATGTTTCTTCACTGCTGGAGTGTACCTACGTGACTCACAGGGAAAGCACAGGCTTTTTGGTCAGCTACAATTAGCTGATGAAATGAAAGCCAGCTAATAATCTTCTTCCTTCCCCAAGGTAGCAGAACTAAACTTGGAGATGCTTCTGACAGCTGAAAAACTGGCTGAGGTCTCACAGAACAAAGCTGAGCTACAGCCACAAGGATGTGGGTTCCAGGAACAGCTGAATGAGCCTCCACCATTATCCAAACCATGGTAATAAGATTCTCAAATATGTATGTTTTTCCTTCAGTTGAATCCTCAGTAAAATCAAACAAGTGCCTTATGTTGTTCAGAAGCCATCAGGATCTTCAGACAGACACAAATAATTGCAGCATAGTGCTGAAAAACTTTAAGCAGTTTCATCTTAAATTTCAGAGAGTATTTCCTAGGCTTCTTTTGATGTTGGGGACAAGAATATTCTTTCAAATTTCTTAAATGAATTGTAATTCTCTGACAAGTATTTCTTGAAAGTTTTTATTCCCCATATTGAAAACTGTTGTGATTCACAGTGTACTTTTCTCTCCTAGTTTTTTAGATTGTCTGCAGGTGACTGGCCAAAAACCCCTCCTTTTGGGCAGACAGGGATTAGACTCTTCTGGCCTGTGTCAGAGTAACCTGAGCACTTCAAACAAACAGGTGAATGGACTTAGAGTGGGTTGGTCTAAGCATCAAAATAGTTCAAAGTTGTTCTTGATCTGGGAGTGGGCAGATGAGTCCTATTTTAAAAGCTGACTGACAGTACTGTTAGCAATAGTGTTAATACCAGGTTAGCTAAATCCATTGGAGCATTTCGGAAATGAGCTTTGATCCTCTGCATCCTCTCATGACTCACCCAAGAACAATTTCTGCCTGAGGGCTTTCTTGGACAATAAGGAAAGTTAAAGTTGGGAGTTAAATTCAATAGCCTTGTTTCTGATCCTCTGCAGTACAACTGTCTTGTACCTCTTTGAGCCTTGTGTGCTCTTCTCCCTCCAGATTCTTCAGAGAGCCTTGGAAGATGTTCCTCTGTCCAAGTTCAGTATCATTCAATTCAGTTTGGGTCCAGAATACCTTGCATCTCACCTTCATGCTGGACTTCATGAAAAGGTATTAATTTTTGTTTGAGAATAGGTCTTCATGTTGAGCTTGTAGAGAGATGTGATTTATCAGGAGGCACTGAGTAGTTAGTTCCTTTGCTTTGTGAAGTGCCTTCTCTAATCTGTGTTCCAACAGGTGAGAAGCAAGCTGACTGACATGCTGACAATTTACGCAGGTCCTTTTGAAGAAAACTTTTGCATGAAGTCTGTGAAGAAGGAATTTGGGAGGTGTGGACCAATCCAGTCCCTTACAGTGGTAACTGAAACATTCCAGGTGAGGAGCACTCAAAGGCTGCTGACAGGCCTGGAAGGGCTGAGTAAGCTCTTGGAAAGATATGGATTAGAACCAAAGAAATATCAGTTACTCTGTTTGGAGGTTTTTTTTGTTGTAGTTTAGTCATCAACTACAATCATTCGGGGTACTTAAAAAGCTGCTCCACACAATGACAGTACAGAGGACTTCAAGCACTGGGGAAGCTGAGGTGATTTTTGTCCTTCTAAAGAGAATGGATATGTTAACGTCTTTAATAGCCAAAGGAGAAAAAAAAGGCGTAGTATTAATTGAAGAATTAATTGAAGGGGATTTTAAACAGCTAGAGTATGTGGAGTGTTACAAATTTTACTCCCAAACTTTTTTATATATTATTCTAGTTTTCAAAGAAAACACAACTTTATTGAGAGCTGATTTTTTAAAAGGGAGGGCTAATGTGTCTGATTGATAAACCTGAAGTGTCTTAATCTTCTATTTCAAGCCATATGTCTGTATCCAGTATGAAGTGCTGGAAGCTGCCCAGCTTGCTGTGGAAAGCCTGAATGGAGCTGAGGTAGCAGGATCCTGTATTAAGGTAAAGGCAAACAGAAAAAGTTATGTTCACCTCAGGCACAGCCTCCAGTACATCTGTAACATCACAGCAGTGTCTGGGCAAATGCTGGCTGCTTGTGCTGTTACAATCTCCCTGTCCCTGCACAATTTAGGGCTGCTGGCAGAAAGGAAGTGACTAGATCTGTCTTTTTTTCCTTTCTGCCTGTCAGAAGGGAGTTAGAAAATGTTCTGATCTCCAGCTGCAGCTTGAAAAGGCAGATAGATCCAAGTAACCGGGCTATACAGAGTAGGCATTTTAGTTTTATAGTGTTTCTGCATTACAAATATGATCTCCCTTTATCATGACTAATTAAGTTGGCCTTCATTAGTCATATTTATTTCAAGAAATGGAAAATAACCTGTCTACCTTTGGTAATGGGAGAAAAATACTTTAAAATAGAAGCTCAGAACACAGAGCAGTGGGCTGACATGCTTTTTATTCCTGCTGCATCCACCCCAGGTCCAGAGACCAGTCACTGCAGCAATGCTGGACTGCAGTGTTCTGATTAAGGAATTAGAACTGGATGTAGAAAATGAAGGTGTGATTTATGTGGCTGGTCTAAAGAAGTCATTAACAGAGACAGACTTGAAAGAAGAATTCGGCCAGTTGAAAGACCTGGAAACACTGTTCCTGCCAAAGGATCTTCAGAGTGGAAAGCACAGGAACTGCTGTTTCCTCAGTAAGTAGCTTCACACACAGCCTGCATGTTTCCTTCAAATAAGCTCATTCAGCAGCCTTTGGGACTTTGCACAGACACAGCAAGAGCCACTGAAACCCAGGTAGGCTTAAAGGGATGGTATTTAAACTGCTCCAGTGAAAGCACATATTGTTTGGAGGAGCACTTTACAGCTAAATATTCAAGAGGAAAAAACATCTGCTTAAAAAAACCTCAAACATTTACTTAGAAAAATTCCAAGGTAGCTAATGGGCTCCAGTACTTCCATGTGAGGGGTGGCTACTGTGCAGCTTCACACAGACCAGTAATCACCTCTGAAAGGTGAGAACAGCTCAATGGGTGCTGCTGCAGCCAGCTGGCATTTCTAGTCTGATGTTTATCTGTAGCAAGATGAGGATCTGCTTGCTGCAGTGATTTGTTTCTCATCTCCCTCCTGCTCCACACCTTTAGCCCTGCCTTGCAGGTGCCAAGGAGGGCAGCAACAGCATTGCCAAAGCATGTTCCCTTCTCTTTGCATTTCAGAATTCCAGAAAACCCAGAGTGCTGTGGATGCCCTTGAAGCCATAAATGGATGGACCATGAAGGGTAGCGAACTAAGAAGTAGGAATGCCCTCGCTCCAGGTCACCTCTGGAGATGGATTTGGCAAATGAATCAGAGCAGTGGGAAACAAGGAAAACACATCTTCTATGAGAAAATGGAGCAGCTGTCCAACTCCGTGAGTGTGAGGCCCTGCTGATGTTTGTTGCAGTTAGTGAGGAGGGACTGCCCTGGGAACCTGCAGTGGTATCTGAGCTGGCTGAGGTGCAGAGCTGCTTGTGACTGAAGGGTCTCCTTGTGCTGGAGCAAAGGAGCTGCCCAGGATCAGTTCCCATACTGCAGTTTGAGAGAGAATAGCACATGAGATAACGTGATGTTTGCAGGGCACTGCATAACGTTAAAACCGTGTGGCTGCACAGGGCACTGGGTGGTGCTGCCCAGGAAATGAAGCCTGGCTCTGGAGAGCTGACAGGGCACAGGCAGCACAGGAGCCACAGGGACAGGTGAGTGCCTGTGTGGCTGCACAGGAAAGAAGAGCCCTAGTGAGAGCTCTGGAGCTGCAGCTCTTTTTTACGTTGGTGCCATTTGAGCAGGGCCTGTGGTTCTCCATGCAGCTGGGCCACTGCACTGCCAAACGCCAGGCAGGAGCAGCATCCCTGCTGCCCTCACCTGTGCCATCCCACAGGTCAGCCTCCCCACACACTTAGAAGTATAATTGCTGCTGAATGGGGGACTTTAATGCTTCTATTCTCTTATGCAGGAGCAGGATCTAAGGAAAAAGGTGAAGAAGTTAGACCACCATATCAAAAAGCTTTATAGAAGCCTGCAGAATAACACCCTGTGCGTTGTTCTCTTCCCTGGAGTGAACAGGTAACTTCCTACCTATTTTGCAAAGAACCAAGGAAAATACAGAGCTGAATATTTTTATCTTGATCTATTAAAAATTAAAGCCCTGCACTAGGAAGAGAAAGCCCAAGAGAAAAGCTGAAGAAGCTGTTGTACTTAATCTGACTTGCATGTTGGGCCAATAAAACCTCAGCCCTAAGTTGTGCCCACAAAGCAGGCCTGAGTCACAGTTCCTATGTCTGAGGGTCCACAGTGTTGATTAACTGTACAGATCTTACCAGCTCACCCACCTCCCCCAGAGGATGTTTCATCCCCATTGACAAAGATAAGTTTTTATGTGGCTGTAAGAGAATCAAGCAGACTTTCCACAGCAGGCAGGATTTTTGGGGGGGTTGATTTCTAAAACCACCTAATTACTGCCCCCAAGGCCTCACCTACCAGTTGTGCTGTGGTACCCCACAATATGCTTCAGCCACAGCTGATCAAGGAGGTGGTTCATGCCCTTACTCTCATGCGATGGACAAAAATGAGAAAACCCAAATTTGTTCACGGAGTCCTTCAGCTTTTGTAGGAAGGAGCAAATCGTGCATTTGCGTTGGGCTGCAGCACTGCTATCAGGGATACTTCCAGCTGGGCCTGAACTGCCACAGTCTCACTGTTTAATTATTAACCAGAAAGGTTCAATCTTTCCTAAGCAAAGCCCTGGTTACTGAGGACATACTCACTTCAACAGCCTTCTGTGCTCTCACTGTCACTGGTCAGCCTGGAAAAGGTCACATCTATCTTTGTTTTTCTTCAGTGCCCCTCAGCAGAAGGGGCACTGTTCCTTGTGGAGACACCACATATGCCCTGGAACAGCAGCAGAGCCAGAGCTGCTCAGCAGCATCTCTTCTGCCTGCCTGGG
>VYZR01047355.1:0-10682 GCA_013400675.1 Oxylabes madagascariensis | reverse complement strand
CCCCCCGTTTTCTTTGCGGGAGGCCCTATAAAAAAAGCAGCAGCCTCTCTTTTAGTCGCCTTTTCCCTCAGCTAAAAAGCTGCCGCTGCAGCAGAGGCCCGCAGCAGTGACCACCCTCCCTCAGCACTCTGTAACACACCCCAGCCACTCTTAACCCCACAGCTAAAATAAAGTTACACCTCCCCTACTCCAGCCCCTCCAGCCTGCACACAATCCTCGTTTCCAGAGCTGTGCTCGAGCTAATCCTGGCCCTCCAAGCACCACAGCCACGCCAGGCTGCACAGAATTAGAGGTAAGCAGAGCTCATGCCAATAGGCCCCAGCATTAATCCCAGGTGGGATAATAAGGATTTAAACGCAACATTTATGAAGAGCAGCTTTACAGCGGATTCTTTACATTAGGGGGGTTTCTATCCCTGTTCAAGAGATTTCCTCGTGATAGCAGAAAATTCATCTCCCTTCTCCATAGCACAGCTGGGCAAGCAAAGCCGCTCACACACGAGAAGCACTGTGCCAGGAAATAATTCTGAATCAACATTAAAAATGCTTTGCTGGAGCAAAATTCCACCTTCTCTATGCTGTAAAGCAGCACAGCCACACCTTGCACTGAAGAGTTTCACTGGCCTTCAAGAATAAAGCAGAAAAAAAATCCTGAGTTGATCATTTTAGCAGTGACACCAAGTCTAGACACCGTGTCCCTTCCTGGGGGTAATGAAAAACCTCCAAAGGCAGTGATATTATTAATAGCCATTTTAGCAGCTCAACATGAACTCTATTTTTATATTTAAAAAGAAAACCTATGCCTCATGTCTTGCAGCTCTTTTTCTCCCAGGGTTTCAAAGCAAGGCAGCCTCAGAGCAGCACTCCAGAGGTCGGGACTGTAATTGATTTTCTGTTATTACAAAGCACGTGAGGTAAATATCAAAAAAAATAAGGTTTTGCTTCACCAGGAGCAAAATATCCCCTTGCAGCAGAACCCTTTGGGTGCAGTAAAACTCGTGCCTCCATGCATTTCTTAACCAGCACAAGGTAAATCCTGGATCCCTGCCCCTCCTGCAAGGAGAGAGCAGCAGGAATTCTTTCCCTCGGCTCCAGCTCTCTGTAAGGGGTTGTAGCGATGTTGTCTCTGCTGAGGACACCCTCAGCTCATTTTCCCTTCATTAAATTAATTTGGACTGGTGTTTGTTCCTCTTTTTGTCCACACTGCTGCTCCTCATCCTCCCTCACTGGAGTTTCTACAGAAAACATTTCCCTATAAAAATTGTTTTTAAGAGAAGCTTCCGTGGACACAGAGACTTTACATGAGCAGACTCTTAACCACAAACATACACATAAAATCCCACCTTTTTATTATGGCACATGGTATTTTTCTGGATGTGTAAATACCACATGGATATGACAAAAAGGGAAAGAAATACCAATGCTGAGATAGATACAGAGTCATGCCATTTGCAATACAGCTTCATACCATGGATTGCCAAGATACAAAAAGTCTGGGTTTGTTTCTTTTTACATTGAAATAACTTTACAGTGTTCTGTGAGTTGGCTTTAGAACCAGAAGAGGCAAAATAAAAATAAAAAAAAAAAAATTAAAATATGCTGAGAACAACTACAAGCAGGATTCATTTTAATGGTTAACAGAAGAACTGTAACTTTGCTCTAGAACAGCATCTATTAAACACACGTAACAAGAGGTAAGCAACTATACAGAAGGTAAGAGATTCCACCACAGGAGTCAAGTCAGGGGCAGGAAGAGGGAAATCTGGAACTGCATGGTTTTATTTGGTCACAAAGTTTGAGCTGAGTGTTTTAAAATGAAGCACCCTTAAAGATGCAGTACTCCTATTTAAAACAATACAGAAACTTCCCAAGAGACTAGAACCTACATTCTGGAAAAAAAAATCTTAAAAAATAATAAAAAAAAAATTAGACATATTTAAAAAAAATTCCACACATCTCTAGGCTTGTGACTTAACTTACTGGTACAAAGTAGATTGGCAGCTCCTCCTTAAGCAGCAACAGTGCCCAGAAGCAATGCCATCAGAAAATACAGTATCTTTGGGGTGTCCAAGACTTCTGACCTGACATCAGAATCATCCATTTGACTGCCAAAATATTAGGCAAGAAAAGGAGACACTGCATCTTTTTGTTTGTTTTTTTTTTCCCCCACCACGTTGCCTGGCTCTAGCAGAGCTAAGATGTTTTCTTTGGGCCAAGACTAACAGAAACCACTTTATCAAATATTCTTCAGGTTTCCTGCCAAACTGGATTTATGGGTGTTTTTATTTTTTAATAATTTTTTTAAAAACATTTTTTTTTTGTTGTTTGTTTTTCCTGACAGTCTCTAAAGCAATCCTGGAACGTTTAACAGTCACTCTTCCACAGTTTAATTGTTTTGTCGTTTTCTAGCGCCGCTGATGCGATGATGTTTTCTGTTGGGTGACAAGCTGTGGAGATGACAACATCTGAGCAAAAAGAAAAGACAGAAAAATGGAATTATTTAAATCTGCTTCACAGCAGGCATTTCTGAAAATGAGCAACTGTGTTTTATTAAGCCAAGTTATTATTTCCTCGTAGCAGAATTAAATGTGTTATTTGTAAATATTTTACAACTGTTGTTGCTCCTCTGTGAGAGGAAATACAAGCAGGAAAGAATTGAGGGCAGTAGGAAAGTGTTTGACAGGTTTCAGAAGGTGAGAACTCTCTAGATTCCACTTCTTACTTCTATCAGGTCATGTCAGACACAGCTGAATCAAACCCAGGCCAGTTTTTTTTGTCATGGAGGGTATTCCCAACATCCTGGTCAGTTCTTAGGTAACACTTCATCTGCAGAGCCTGAAATTGAAAATCTGCTGCCACTGCCTTCCTCATACTCCAGATCACTCAAATCCAGCCCAAATCACTGGGATCCAGCCCAAAGCAAAGGACTGAGCATGCTGAGATTTCAGTTAAAACTCTGCTCTTTTACAGGCCTCAGACTGAAGAACCCATCAGGTGACATCTCGTGCTTCAAGACCAGGCACATGCAGAGACATTTCCAGTGCACATCAACCCTTCTCCTTGGGAGCTGCAGCTCTGGGAAGTGTTAACAGACCACTCACAGTCACTAATGTTGTGAGACACTTAAATATCTTGAGCAGTTCTGTGTTCAAAAAAATCTCCTTTGCAAGCTGATGTCAAAGTTCTCACAGGTGAAGAATAAAACATTTTCAATGCCCATAAAAACCATTCATAAAAAAGCAAAACTCCCAGGATTCAATAAAGCTTCGGCCAGTTAAGAATTTATGGGTCTGAGAGTCAAAATTGGTATCAGAGAGAAAATGTTCAGGCTAAGCCTGATGATATGAGGGATATTTCATCAATAAAAACAGAATCCTCTCCCTCACCTGTGTGTCCTTGTAGTTTCTGTACAATCTCTTTTGTCTGAAGGTTCCAGATATAAACCAGGTTGTCTTCTGAACCAGACACGATCCACTGGAGGGGCAGAGAGAAAACACAATTATCTGAATCTTTCTGATCCATATCCAAGTGCTATTTCTCAGTAAACATTTCTCTGTTGTCATGTGAAAGGGAGAAGGAGGAAAAGTCAGGAAACCTGACAGTGAGCCCACCGAGAGAGAGACACAGAAACCACCAAAGGAGGTTTCCAGCCCCAAAATCCTCCTTTTTCTACAGAGAGGAGCAGTAAAAACTGCACATAGGCAACAATAAATAATCAGATCAACACCAACCTTTCCACCAGTGACAGAGAAATTGGCAAATATGCAGTACTTCTCATTTTTGTGTCCTGTGTACGTCTTCAGGCACTGGAAGGGAAGAGCCACGAGACATTAATGCAGCTGGGAGGGAGTTTTCTCAGTCAAGGACAAACTCTCTGGGAAAAAAAGACTACCAGCCTGTACTTCCCACCCTGCCAACTGATCCAGAGGATGCAGAGAGCAGCTCTGCTCTAAAACCCAACACAAAGCCCTAAATTTGTCCCATTACAACAGTGAGAGAGATCAAAGGCAATTCATTGTTCATGAAGAGAAAAATGCAGAAATACTGCTGTACTGAATGTCTCAGGGCTGTGCAGAAGGAAAGTATTTTTATGTTTTTTCTTTTCAAAGACATCTTTAGTCAGAATCACAGAATAGTTTGAGTTTGAAGGGACCTTTAAAGGTCTGCCACGAGCAGAGACACCTTCCACTGTCCCAGGGTGCTCCCAGCCCCATCCAGCCTGGCCTTGGGCACTGCCAGGGATCCAGGGGCAGCCACAGCTTCTCTGGGCACCCTGTGCCAGGGCCTCACCACCCTCACAGAGAACTTTCTAACCTGAATCCACCCTCTTCTAGTTGAAAACCATTATCCCTTGTCCTGTTGCAACAGCCTCTGCTAAAAGTTTATCCTCTCCACTAAAGGGATTCTGACACTTTTTTCTACAGTACTCATGTGGTGAGTGTAAAAATCACAAGTAAAATCCCATTTTCCTAAAAGCTTAGTTAAGTCTGCATAAAGATAAAGAATTACCTTTCCTTTGCTGTAGTCCCAAAGTTTAAGAGTGCTGGAAAACAAAAGAAAGACAAAGATTTTAGTTCTTGGGTGTTTTTTTTCTTTTTCTATCTGGAAAGTTCTTAGCAGCTGAAAAATACTTCTTCACAGCAGAGTTCCAGAAGTCTACATGGATCATTTTAGCCTGGCTTTGGAATGCAGGGTTAGTTAACCCCCAAGTATCAATTTTACTGCTATGCTGTTCATATTCTCCTCCATAGAAAACACTATATATGAAGTAATGTGTTATCATTACTATGGCAGCCAAAAACCACAATAAAGCATCATCTGATACTCCAAATTTCAAATCTGTGTGTTATTCTTTTTTTTTTTTAAGATTATATATACTTACTTGTCCAAAGTTGCAGCTAATATGTATTTGCCATTTGGTGAGAACTTCACAAAAGACACAGGAGGGTTATCATCATCTACAGCAAAATTAAAAGCAGCGTTACAAAGTGCATGGCTGTGTTGTCTCACTGACAGAGGGTGACATTTCTTTTGACATTCATTTGTTTTTAATAGTTACATTGAAACACAGAAAATCTGTGTGAAAAACAGAGCCCAGACAAGAAACATTTCTACTCACCAATCAGTGTTTTCAAGCACTGGCCTGATGCTGTATCCCAGATTCGACTGTTAAAACCACACAAAAATCAGTATTATTGGGTTTGAAGTCTTTTATTGCAACTTTAACATCACAAATACAAGTTGGGGTTTTTTTAAGCATTTTTAAAATGCAAAAGGTGCGAAGAGCAATGCAGATAAGAAATAACCACTTACCAGAGTCCATCATAGCTACTTGACACTATCAGGGATCCATCACGATTAAAATGCACCTGTAATATTATTAATACTAATTATTAAAACTAATAACTTTACTGATGTTCATAAAGATCAAATGTTTAAGCTCCATTGCAAGTCCTTATTTTCCATTTCTGACATGGAACACATCAGCAGAATAAAACATGTGGACAGAACCTGATTAGCACATGTTTTAAGGTCACTTTTCTGCTATTTATATCTAAAGAATAATTCTTTAGAATTATTACTATTAAGAGACATTTGTAAGCGTGAAGTATCTTTTATACATGACAGAACAATTATGTTAGAACAGCCACAGTTCAACATGTCTGAGGGTCAGATTTTTTTCAGTGTTCTTCATTTAAAAGACATTAAGAGTTCAACATCTTCTGGTTTTCCTTAATTCCAATGGATATTGCTGTATTCCAAGCTCATTTCTCCTATGAAATGACTGAGATTTAAAACAGGAGTGTTCTATGGAACAACTCTGCTCTGGATTTCAGTAAGGGCTTGGAACAACACGAAAGCAAGAGAAATACAGGTTGTTCTCTGAGCATCAAGTGCACAAATCTGTGTCCCAGAATGACACTCAGGCATGCCTGGGCACACCTCTGCAGTATTCACATTTACAGCCAGGACCAAAATCCACACTGATCTTAGAGAAAACACCACTCATTTCATCCCCACTGAGCAACAGCCACTGGCAACAACCACAGCCCAGGCTGGACCAAGCTGTGTAAGGGCTTGGTAACAGAGCACGAAGTCACCCCACTACAGGGACAGGAGAGGGGCTCTGCTAACAAAAACAAGCATTTTTGTGTTCACTGATCAGGAGAGACTTACAGCTGAAACTGGGTCAGAGTGAGCAGGCAACGTCTTGAGGCACTTCCCTGTTTTCACATCCCATATCCTCACGCTCTCGTCAAACTGGAGTGGAGAGGGAAGAGAGGCACGAGGAGGTTTAGTCAAGCACCTGATGGAGGCATTCAGCTACAGCCTGGCTACAGCATGAAATCTTATGGGTCAGAAAGCCCAGGACACAACCAAAGTCTGGAAACACCTCCCTGAATTCCTTGTCTCCATGTAGGACACTCAGGATGGCTTAAGAGCTTTTCCCCAAGCAAACACAGCAATGTACAGCTCTCCCCAGACTACAAGCTGTGTTTGAGAGGGAAAACACAATTGAAATGGGCTGTGTGATTCATAGTCTTTCATTTAATATCGATTTCAAACCATGATCTGACCCCATCTGCAGAGGGAGAGGTGATTACAAGTCATCCTTTAGATAAGTCAGAATCCAGCTGATTAGAAACCATAAGTTGTACTATAAATTCTGTAATCACTACTTATAAATTGTACTACATCAATCCTGCCTGCAGAAATTCTGTGCCATTCTAATCATGAATTAGTGTGCTATACTAATCATAATAATCTGTTAAGAAAATAAAGCTGTAATTGTAACTATGATTTAATGCCATCATCATTCTGCCAAGGATCCCTAAAGAACTTGTCTGTCCCTTTAGTGACAAGTGACAGAGTGTGCAGTGTTTGCTTCCCACAAAGGAAAAAAAAATTAAAAACCACTCACTGAGCCAGAAACGATGAGGTTTGACTGAGGGTTGAAATTGCAGCAGAAAACGTAGTTACTGTGCCCTTTCAATGTCTTCAAGCACTTACCCTGAAATAAAATTCAGCGGAGTTAAATACACAGCACCACCCAGCACCATAAAAGCATCCAGAGAGACCACATTAAGGTTAATCACTGTGTAGCACAGAAAGAAACCATCTCTAACCCCAGATTTAGATGGGCAAAGGGCCAGCTGCAACAAAACAGGAAAGAAAAAACCAGTACAGAACAATCATAATGATTGCAGACAAGGGGCAAACGCTGGGCAGCTCAGGAGGATCTAAACCATTTAATATTCCTAATCAAAAATCAACCAAATTATCCAGTTTTCTCTGTCATGAGAGAATGGAGGAGAAAAGCAGAAATAAGTGCTGTGATAAGGAGTAACAAAAAGGTGTCATCTGAGAGGCTTTTTGCTGTGGTTCTATCTCCATTATCAGGCTTTAGTGCTCTCTCAGGCTCCTTGTGGTATCCACAAGCATCTCACTCTTTCCAAGAGCAGACAGCACAATCCATTCATCCTCACAGCCCATTCACCAGCTCGTTACAAGCAGGAACACAAGTGGAAGAAGCCAATGCTGCAGAAAAATGAAGGTAAACAAATAATAATTCCTGCCCTTACCGAGCTTACATCCCATATTTTGAGAGTTTTGTCGTCGGAGGCAGAGACAAGGAGGTTGGAATCTGATGACCAAGCAACATCAGAGATCCCCTAAAACAAAGAAAAACAGTTCTCTTCTCAGCTGTTTGTTCAGCCACACAGAAAAGTGGGAAACACAGACTGCAATTACATTCCCAGCTGAAGCTTGAATGAAAATCCAACACTGAGAGTCAGGAATTCAGTGATTTTGCTGGGTTAAGAGCTCCTCTGGCACAAGTTAATTTTAAGCTGAGCCACATCCTCTGAGAACATCAGTAGCTCGTTCACACAGTTCTTACTGTGGCCACCAAAACCCTTTGTTGGAATTCTTAAATAGAATGCCCATAAATTAATCTGAGTAAGTGGCTTTTCCTCATGACAAATGGCTGCTCTTTACAGTCCAAGTCCCAAAAGGCTGGAGAAGATTCCAGTGGTTTTTCTTTTGATAAATCTTCATTTTTGCTCGTGGAACTTCAGCACGTAAAAAACTTTTAAAAAAAGGAAAACCAAAGGGCTTGGGAGTTTTGTGTTTTCTTTAGAACTTTGCAGAATGAGTAAGTGTTGTGTTTATGTAGGCAAACCCACAAGAAAAATTCAATCTCCTTAAAAGGCAAGCGTTTTGTTCCTTATACAAAGGAAAGATGGAACAAGACACAATGTTAGAACTCACAGGGATTTGCACCCAGGAATGCTCTGCCCTGTGTCTGAGGTGGGTTCTCCTGAAATTCAGGGACACGAGAAGCTGGCTGGGCACTGGGATTGCAGGTGTTCCATGGGCAGCCTGCAATCCTCCCATATTCCCAGCCTGCCCCAATATTACTCCAGCAATTCCAGGACTATATAAACAAAAATCTACAAAGTAAGTCTGAACAAACCTTCTACACTGGTAGAAATAACCAAGAATGGAAACTTCTGAATGAGGAAAAGACAGCAAAATTCTTCCCAGGTAAATCCCCACAGTAATCACCTCATACTTACCAGCTTATGTCCAGATATTGTTTTTTCAAACTTGCCATCGTACGCTCCCCAGATTTTAATGAGTTTGTCAGCAGCTGGAAAAGAATGTGCCAGTTCAGAGGTTAATTAACAGCAAAACCAGAGCTGTCCCTTGCAGGTGAAAGGAAACAAGTGAACTCTGTCTCTGGGCAGTTCTCCCTCCCCAGGCAGAGCTCAGGGAAGAAGGTGAGACGGAATTGGTGAAGAACAGCTTCCTACACAGCCCTCTGCAGCAGCTGAGGTTACATAAGCTGCCTGGAATGCAGAGAGACTCCAGCAGCTTTAGTTTCTCTCCTGACAACTTGGGTTTCTACTTTTGTTTTAGTAGTACTTTTGTAAAAGTAGTGCTGGTCAACGGGAATGCTTGAAAGGCTTTTGCCCCGAAAAGAACAATAATTACACCACAAGCTGGACTGAATGGATGCCTGCAGAAACCCAAACATATTATCCATGGTAACTGGCAAAACAAACCAGAGAAAAAAGTTGCTATTTGCCAGATACAGAGTTTGGAAAACATGTTCAGGGGAGAGGGGAGGGGAACTCTGATGGGGACACTGTAAGAATGATTTGTACGACACTGTGCACTGGTTTTATTGAGGCTGTTTGCAGTTAAGTCAAAGCCCCAAACCATTTCCATGTCTGGAAGATGTTCCAGTGACTCTCACTGTCGTATTCAACATTTCCAACTGCCCTTTCCTTACACATGGATCCTCTCTGGATCACTGACACTCACAGAAGCACATTTTCAAGGCAAAGCTGAACACCAAAAAAACCCTTATGAAATACCAAAGCTGACAGAAAGGGGATTTGTTCTGTCACCTAGGAGAGCAAGCAGTGTAAATAGTATTTACAACAACCTGCACTTCACTGGGGCAATCAAAGCCTCTGACTGCCAACCACCACAGGCACACAGGACAGAGCATGTGCATCCAACTCTGCACCTTCCAAGCCCAGCAGCACCTTCCTTATTTTCGACAGGAAAGTTTTGCCTGCAGATCCTGTGCACAAAGTTCAATTTAAAAGCTTAAGCTTCTAGTGATACAGAAAAACACAAGGGTTTCCTCTGCACAGGAAAGAACCCTTGGTTCTTGCCCATTTGCTCAGGAAGGAAAGCTGAACAGCTGAGGGCTCTCCTGGCAATGCAAAGACCCAGTACTCAAAGCAACAGAGCTTAAATTATCTCGAAGAGTGACAGCTTTGGTATCATTTAAGAAAACACTTTGGTACTCATTTAAGAAAAACCATGACATGACATCCTTCCTCTCCATGATGGAGACTGCAGACAGGCCCTTCTTCAAGGCCCACACTTGTGTTTGAAAGAAGATAAAAGCAAGCAATACTTACAGGAGCTGGCAAGCCACTCTCCATTGGGACTAAACTTGACTGATGACACTGCCTTTGTGTGTCCTGCTAACGTGAACTTCAGAGCATAGTTTGGCTTTACTGGGGCAGGCTGTAAGAAAAATACATATGAATGAGTTCAATTCCAAATTTAGTACCTCAGTGGCCAGCTCTGGTCAGTCCAGAAGAATGGACCACGTGGATGTTCACCATAACAGAGATTCCAGCATTTACATCACATTCCCATTCCTCTCCAAATTCAAAAAACAACCAAACACCCTTCCAGTCTGGGGCCTCACTGTTCACAGCACAACACCAAGTCCCCCCTGAGGTGAATTCCATCCAAGCCAGTGACCAGCAGGCCAGAATAATCCAACAGCCCAACCACAAAGTGCCTGGCACTTCCAAGTAACACTCCTGATATTGATCTGTGCAGTGCTTTCAAGTGTTTGCATTTTCACCCTGATCACGAATTAAACCACAGGTCAATTCCTCCATGGCCCTAAAATCCCACTTTTACCCTTAGGAAAGGCTTTATGGTTAGACAATAACACCTCCTTTGAGCATCTCCAGGCTTCAAAGAACCCGAGTAACTGTTTCCCCACTTCCCAACTAGAGATTCACCAATTCTCCAGCCACCTCCAGGCATTCCATGAATACAAACAAACAACCCTTGTCATGATCAAAATGGCAAGATGTACTTCATATTTCACTAGTGAGAACTTCCCCAAAGCCAAAAAAAAAA
>VYZR01047334.1:0-13971 GCA_013400675.1 Oxylabes madagascariensis | reverse complement strand
GTTGTGGTTTGGGTTTCTTTTCCAGGAAGTGTCTCCAGTTTAATGTCCTGAGCCTGAAACACGAGAGTGAAACGGTAGACAAATGTCCCAGTTTTGGAGCATTTTTCTAACACACAGCTGCTCTGAGCAGGGACTGTGGGAGCAAAGCAAGCCACCCCCTTCCCTGGAGGGGCAGTGTGGGCGTGCAGCACAGTGATTAAATTGAAGGCTAATCAGTTCTGTATGATGTCTGCTAAATAAACCCCTGAAACTGAGTTTCCCTGAGGGTCAGCCTCCACATCTTCCATTACAAGGGCACAGGTGCTGCAGTTCTCAGCATAAAGTAAGCATGTTAATGCTTCCAGGATTACTCATTTTCTCCTGGAGCAAACAGAAACTCCTTGTTTGGACTTTCTGGGCTGTGGATTGTGATAAAAATAGTGGCAAAATGCAATAAAATAGAGGCTTGGTGAAAGGATGAACTGTGGCCTGGGAGAAAGTATTGCTATTCTTAGATCCAGCTACACTTTATGGCAGCCCAGGGCTGGGACTGCTGCTTGTGACTTGCTGGGGCACAGCTTACACAGGGTGACAAAAAAAAAAACACAAACCCCAAAGGTTGTTCTGTGTGTCAAAGGCAGGGGCCAAGTCAAGGCAAAAAATCTTATGGTTCTGTGGAGAGATCTGGAGTTGTAGGGAAGAGGGGAAAGGAGAGGATCAGGCACTCTCCAGGTCACCCTCCTGCCAGAACCTTGTGCTGCATTTGCTGAGAGTTAAAATTTGCTTTGATAGTTTGATTTGCCTTATGCCACCCCAAAAAAGCCCCACCCAAAAAAAGTGAGAAGAAAGCAGCAGATCTTACCTCATCTGTACGCTGTGCTTACAGGCCCTGAACTTAGGACTGACCCCGGGAGCCCTTGCGTGGTCAGGCAGTGCCAGAGTGGGGAGCAGATCTCAAATCCACTCGCCTCCCATGGCTGTTGCAGTACCTAGGGGGACAGGGTGACTGCCCAGGTACTTCTAAGCAGGCTCTTGGGAAGTTTTTGGGTGTGTGATTGTTTTTTTCCCATGCTTTCCCACTGTAGTTCCTGCAGTTCCAGGACTTACCGTGTTTGCATTTTCTGACACGGCTGAATGCATTCCCGAAGGAAAGTGAAACTATTATGGCATCAGGTTATACATGGGAGGAGCCAGTGACGTCCCCCTCAGATCCTATTGACTTCTTCATTTCCTCTGGAAGAGAAGATAGATGAAATGGGATTTGGAAAGGCTGCACAGATGCTTGGAGAAGGGAAGAGGCATGAAGGCTTCCTTGGACACAAACAGCTTCTGAGGTACTGTCTTCTTCTGTAGAGGGTCCTGTCTTCCACCCTCTTGCAAATTGTGTAATTCTTCCTGTTCTCTTACAAATTCTCGTTTTCTTGTTTTGAAGTGGACATTCAGAAGCAGGCACTGAAATGTCTGTGGCAGGAGGGGAAATACAAATGTGCTGCACATTTTCTCCATAGGGAGGAACAAGTGTTCTGGGTGCTGGTTATCTTTTTAACTAAATTACACCACATCTGTAGCCCAGACTGGGAACTTCCAGAGAGCTGTGTGTGAGCTCACACTGATTGTGTGAATGCAGAAACCCAACAGCTTCCTGTTGGTGCATTTATATAAAAGTGCGAATGACCTCAGAAATAATAGAGTAAGTGTATTAACAGTATTTTCCTGTTCATATAATTCCTGAATAATTTTCCTGTATCCATTAACCATTTTTTTTTCCTCATCACTCCTTAGCATGCTAATATCTTCTTTTCCAAAAGTGCCATCCTGTCATGTTTGCAAATAAGAGAGAATTTGTCAGAAGGGTTGCAGGAGAAATCCCTGCAGCTCTCCTTCTTTCCAAGGTGAAGCTGCCACCGAAACTGGAGCTGATTGTGCATTTCCTCAGGTCCAACGTGACTAATGAACAATTCAACCTGGCGGCTCTGGGTTCAGAATGAAACAAAACAGAACTGGAACACAAAGCTTTAGGAACTAAGGACAGTGGTTTCAAAATAGAGAAAGTTAAACCACTGCAATACTTCATTCCACTTAATGCACTGCAGGCAGTAAAAAATGTTACCAATGTATTATAGTGGTTGCTGTGGAAATTTATGTTTTCAGAGCAGATGGAGGAAAGCCAAAGTGTGCTTTACATTTGGGGTTTTTTGCAGAGATTTCTCAGCTCAGCCACAACGTCCTGCTGCTTGCTCTCTCTGCAATGGCTTGTTGGAGCTGTGGACACAAACTGCAGTCATACACTCACTCAGGAAAGAGCTGCTCTATCCCCTCACATGATTTTCTTTTATTTGTTTTTCTTGCAAAGGCTTGTTGACAGTGGTATTCAGCGGACCAGTGAGGGAAAAGTGAAAAAGAAACTGATACCAAAACTATCTTATGTAAATACTTCTCCTTTTCTGGGAAAGAACTTAGAGTAGAAAATAAAATCTGTAGGATCTTTTGAAGTTCCTTGAGTTTTATTCTGTTGCTGCCTTACTTCCTTCAGTAGTATTATTTTCTCCAAACTGACTGCAACTTAAGCTTTCTCCATGGGACCCTTAGGGTGCCAGATAAATCTTTTAGAGATTGTGGTGTCTTGTTCCACCAACCTGCTTCTGACCATAAAACTCACAGACTAAATTGCTCCGAAAGCTATAGAGCCTAGGGGATGTGGCTGGAAGAGGGGAAAGGGGCGAGAAAAATGCAATGTTTACAGCTGGAGAACAGCACTGGATTTTGTGTGTCCATGACTGTGCTTAATGGTTGGTTGGAGAGGGGAGGACATAAACCCTGGGGCAGCAGCTCTGCTCTGCTGGCTCCTGGGGGGGTGTTGGGGGGACTCTGCTTTGGTCGCTTTGGGGGTCCCCACTGAACCTATGCCAGAGGCAGAAAGCCTGAGGACACACACTGGAAAGGCAGTGAGCTGGTTTAATTGGTGCTGGAGTAGGAGGAAAAATGGTCAGAGTATTCCAGGTCATTAGATTTTAACTTTGAGAACCTTTGTTCTGCTGGAAGTGATACCATTGCACTGGAGACTGATTTTCCTTTTCCTCTTAGCATACGCTGGAGTTACTGATTGTCTTGTGCTTGTTATGGGGGAAAGAAAAACCTGAGAGTTTCAGGTAGTAATGTTTCCTCAAGTAAATCCTTTTGAAAACAAAACCAAAAGACCTTGTTGGGGTTCTGCAGATTTCCTGTCAAATGCTCTTTCTCCTGCTGGTCATCTCAGGTGGGCTGGTTTGTGGGTCAGCTCTGCCCTGGGGGGAAGCTGAGTGTGAGTGGCTGGTGTTTGCTGAAGGAATTCCAGCTCTTCCAGTTCGTTCCTTTATTCACCTACTGCTTGTTCTGCTTTTAGGGTCTGGCTTTGCTCTGTTACAGCTCTGCAGACAACTCCAGTATCTCTGAAACGTGAAAATTTGTATTGCTTTGAAAAAGAAAAGGAAGCAGGTGAAAAAAAAATGGATGAAAAATATTTTTTGTCCAAAGAATGTGTTTCACTTTAGATTTGAGTGTTTTGTTGAAGTAAGATTGAAACTGATGGCAGGAGCTGGCCAAGACAGCTGGAGAATCTCCAGATTTTAAAACAGATCAGTGGGGGGAAACAGAGATTTGGTGGGTGGTGTTCTGGCTGTTGAAACTGAAGAGAAGAGGGGAAGAAGGAGGGAATATCACCAGAGAGAAGAGAAAGGGAGATGTCCTTTGACCAGAATGAGGAGAGGGGCAAGAAGACCACACAAGAGAGGACCAAATGAATGAGTATACAAGATACAGACCTCACAGGCTGAAAACTACTGGGGAAAACCCAAATCTTAACCTCTGGGTGAATAACTCTGCCAGATGTGCTGCAGCTGTTCTGTGCAGTGAACCTGCCCTGGGGTATAAATCCTCTGGAGGCATTAAAAAGCCAAGAAGAGGTGGCATTTAGGGACAGGATTTAAGTGGTGGATTTGGCAGTGCTGTGTTAGCAGCTGGACTCGATGGTCTTGAGGGTCTTTTCCAAACTTATGGTCCTCTGATTCCAAAACTGGTGTCAATCCCTTGGAACTCTGCTCATCTGCAGGGTAGGAGGGACAGGCATTGTTAACTGTGCTTTGTGAATCAGGTAATGGGATAAAGTAATGTGTGCAATATGAATGATGAGAAAAAAAAATAATTCAAAAGACAGGATCAATTTTTTGATTTATGGGAAGAGGATGAAAGGAGATTGTTGTCAATACTTGGTGGGGCCAGAGGAAATCCTTGCAGGACTGTCCAGGTGAGCAGGAGCTCTGTGCATGAAGTGCAAATGGTTCCCTCCTGTGGTGGTGGAAGAGGATGGAGAAGAGGATGGATCGCTCCTTGGGGGGTGTGTATGGAGCAGTGCCAGGGGCTTGGCTCTGTTCAGCATTCCCTGGAGTTGATCCTGCCTAGGGGTGTTGAGAGTCTGAGGTGTCCCAGGTTTTATTCCATAAGAAATTTTGAGGCTGGTCTCAAGAACTGGCTCTGCACCTGCCGGCAGCTGGAATGGGCATGTCCCGTGGGTTGTGTTTCTCCTAGATCACCCGTTTCTGGGAAATGGGGTGGAACTCTCAGCAGATCTGGATCAGCACAGACCATGAGAGATAAACATTTATTAACTTCTGTTGAATGTATAATTAGGAATTAGTGTATAACTAATTTGGAAATTTTCTCAAGGTACTTCTCAGGTAGTGACAGCAAAGAAGTTGTTTTAATGAAAGCTTTGGATGAAAAGCTCCCAGGAACAAAGCAGTTTGTGTTTTCCAGAGCTAGTCTGGTGTGGAAAGTTAGGTGAATTTTCTATAATTTCTTTTCTTATTTGACAAGTATTTTGCTAAAACATACATCACAAAGTTGTGATGGTTTTATTTAAATGGTTGAAAATTAACTTCTGACTAAATCCAAGGATGTTTTGAAAAGAAAAACCAAGTTATTGTTTGTTTGTTCATTTGACTTGAACAGATATTTCCCATCAGATCTCGTAAATTAAAAATAAATATTTTGTCTTAGGCCAAGTGAAACATTCATTCAGCACAATCCATCTTCCTTAGTTAATTTTCTGGTGTGTTTTGGAAGTGGCAGCAAATCAAGCTGTTATTTGCTGCTCCTACTGAGGGCTGTGTGCAGGGTCACTGCCTGGAGGTGCCCGGAGGACGAGGATGTGGAGCCCAACCGGCTCAGGAGGGATTTCCCTCTCCCTGCAGAAGAACCTCGTGTCTCCTGCTGCTGTGGTTGAGCCAGAGGCGGGAAGGGCTGTGAGTCTGGCCCTTGCAAAAGCCTTTGCAGAGTGCAGTAGCCCTGAGCAGTGTCGGGGTTCCTCTGCCTTGCTCCCATCCCCGTGACCTGGGCTGGAGGAGCTGCCTGGCATTTGCTCTGCCAGCTGTAATCTTCTTGTCTGGACAAAGAGAACAGAGACACTTGGGTGCTAAGCACTGCCCTTAATTCCCAACAGGGAGAAGACTGAGTGAGGAGCCTGCTGAGCCTGCCCTGGCACTGTGGAGGATCTGGGAGAGCTCCAGCCCTGCTGGAGCTGAGCCCCCTGGGCAGACCCATGGACTCTCCCCACCTCCTGCACTTGCGTTTCCTGCTCCTGGCTCTTGCTGCTTCCCATCCAAGTGAGTCTCTGTGTTTGACCTCGGTGCTTTTCCCTGCACTTCCATAGCTCAAAACCCCTGAACTGTTAGGAGAAAGCTCAGCTGTTCCCAGTTAAAACCAGGACCACAAAACCTCTAAGGTGAGAAGAGAAGTTACGGAGGTGAAGGTTGATGTGTTTGACCTGTCACAGTCACCTCTTTTGGGAAGGGTGGCTGTTTGGGTCTGTCTGATGTCAGATGAGGTGAGTCCTCTCCCAAAGGACTGACTCTTTCCCAGGAGAGTCTGAGGGAGGAAACCTGGGACACTGCACCCAGAGTGGGCAGTCTGGCAGCTCAGCTCGGAACTTCAGTGGTCTTGGGATCTGGCAGTGTGTTGGAGGGACACCTGGTGGGATTGTGCCAAGGAGTTTGGGAAGGAAAGAGGACAAGAGTTCAGCAGGAGAAACATCTTTCAATTCACTTCCCAAGCTGCCAGCTTCTCAGTTTAAAAAAAAAGTGGAAGCATTGGGGGAATTCTATTATGTTTCTACCCCCAAAATTATCCTGTGAACTGGCCTCAGTACTGTTTAAGATTTGCCCATTGGCAGACAATGTCTCTGAAGCCATGACTGAGCTTGTCCACCAAAACCCATCCTGTTCTCTGATGCTAAACCTCTGGCTAGAAAATTGGTAGAAAATGCTTTTTTCTCTGTTTTCTCATTTAGATATTGCCATGTCCAATGTTGGCCCTGCTGAAGGGACAGAAGGCTCTTCCTTTGACAACACAAATGTGACAGTCTACCACTGTAAGGACTGTAAGAGCAGCACATGCATGTCTAGGGCAAGCAGTTCTGAAAACTTTAAAAAAATCGCTGAAACACGAAACAAGACATTTTCAGATGTAAGAATTGAGTTGGTGACCAACGAAACACACATCACTGTTTGCTTTGAGCAAGAAAATTCCTGTATTGAAGGACTTTACGGTGTCTTCTGGAGTAAAACTGGGGGAGCAGGAACCTCTTGTGGCATCCTGAATGCTGGAGGTATGCTGTGCTGGGAGCCTGGTTATTAACTGATGGGAAACATATTTCTGGGTAGGAAACTGAACTGTTCTCTATTTGGGCAGACAGCAAGGCTTATGAGTGAATAAACTGGAAGGAATGGGTTTCTTCTGTGAAAAAAAGTCATAAAGTAATTCACAAAAATAAATTCAGTTGTTTCAGGTCAAACACTGCTTAAAACTACACTAGGAGAGATTCAGATAAACACACGTTACTCTGATTTATAAAGATACATTTTTATTTTAGTTTTTCTGGGCAACAGCAATTCCCGTGGTGGAATTCTGTGCCATGGTGCAATGTGTGAGTCCCGCCTGCTTCAGCCAGAGCACACCCAGACCCAGGTCCAGCCTCAAGAGCTGCTCTGTGCTGCTCTTCTGTGCAATTCGATTGACACCCAGGAGCATCTTTCCAGTTTCCTCACAAAAGTGCCAAAATCAGGGATTCAAACACCCGTCAGGACATGGAGCAAGTGGCTCCACCAGGGCAACACTTGATGGAGGCTCAGGTTGCAGGGGTGTGACTTAGTTGAGCTCCATCCAAGTCAGTGACATTTCTGTCTCTTGTTGGTTCTCTGAGAGCAGCTTTTATTCCCTCTCCTGTTGAAGTTAGAGCATCCTTTCTAATTTTCTTGCTGACAGAAGAAAACAAAGATAAAGAGTTCTCCCCTTCGCATGCCTTTATTTAGCCTAACAATTCCTCCCGTATTTAATTTCTGGCCACCAGAAACCATTTCTCTCCTGTATTTATGCTCATCACTGCAAAATATCTACATACTGTCACTACTGTGTAAAACTTTGGTGACACTAAAACACTCAGTTGGAAATTGCTGTAGACAGGGATGCCTGTATCCCTTGACGGGGGAAGGAGTGGATGTATAGGTGAAGGTAGGAGGGAGTTTCCCAGATTCTCTTAGAAGAAGAATAAGCTCTGCAATGGCACAGTGGGATGCAGGGCTGATAGGAGATGCACTCCAGGGTCTTAGAGATTTACTCAGCTACTGGACTTGCTTGTTCCTCTTCTTTTGTTCCTGTGGGTAAAAGGCAAAATTTTTGAATATATTTTTATTGCATAAAGGTAATGATAAGCTTTTTACAGATGTCTTGTTATTCTTAATTGCATGTGAAAACTTTCTTACCTTCTTCAAATATTTCCATTCTTGATTCCCAGAACAACTCATCAGCTTTAGTGAGAAGGAAATCTAATGGCAATGGTTGATTAGCACCGTTAGGGAATGAAACATCTCTAACTCGTAGCAATCATAGCAATCTCCAACATTTTGTGCAACATGATCCACTTTTTAAATCTATTAACCTCTTCAACATCTTAAGCCCTTCACTGAAGATTTTCTATATGATCCATATTTATAATCAAAACTTTTTTACCTTTCATCTTTCTCAGAAAATGGCAGAGGTGACATCAGTGCTAAGAAGAATGTTTGCTGTGAAGCAGAGACAGATCTCTGGAGAGACAACCTTCCCCTGAAGTGCTATACTCAAAACTCAGGTCCAAAACTCACCACACTGCCAACTGGCATTTCTGAGGGAATTACAGGTTAATCTCTTCTCGTGTTTGTTTGCCTTTTGCTTTGAGAGGGGTTTGAAAAGACAGCTTGATGTGAACAAAGTTTTACATGGGTGGGGAGAAGTCCTGTACATTCATAACTTGAATTCACACATGCTGCAGCCATGCAGTCTCAGAGAGTTAGCCATGGCAAATGGACATGTCCAGTCCTGCCCAGAGATGTCCACAGGCTCAGGTTCCTGTAATTACATAGTGACAGACACAGGGATGCTGAGGGAAGGGGGTATATGATGGGTGTTCAACAAGTTCCCAAGAATTGACCTTATCTGTAAGTGCTAAATGAGAATTTGTCTGCAGACTAAGAGGACATTTGTCAACTAAAGGTGACATTTATATATTCAAATTTTATTTCATGGTAGAAGCCTCTGTCATCTTCCTTAGGTCATGGACAAAAAGGTTTTTAAAAACCAGTCAAAGTGGATTTCCTTATTCAAACATCAAGGATGAGTCTCACACCACTTGTTGGTTGTTTCAGACAAGATTGATGTTCAGAGGTATCTGTTGTGATGGGCTGACAAGAATTTGCTTTGAATTTTGATAAAGTGAGCATTATGCCAGGTACTTTCTGTAAGATATGATGAGCCAGAGGCTCTTTGTTCGCTCATACACCAGTTCCTTCTCTCTTTATCAGACGGGGCCAGTTCCTTTGTGTGGTACTTACTAGGCAGATCATGGCTTGGCACTCCTGCTTGCTTCACTTGGATGCTCTGTTTTCTTCTGCTCTGCAGGTAATCATGAATTTCTCCCCAGCCAAAAGAGCAGCATTGGCATCTTGTTTTCATTGCTGTTTGTTGGGGTTTGCTGTGCCACGTTTTACTTCTTGCGGCGGCGGCACCGAGGTAAAGTCTGACAAATTGTGTGTTGCACACCTGGAAAAAGCATAAAGGGTTTTCCTCCTGGATCTCATCTCCATTGTGTTGTTCATGCAGTTCTAAATAATCTTCACTGGGCTGACAGCTGGAATGAACTCTCCTGCCGTGACAGTGCCCATACGGTGGCTTTGTTACGAAAAGTGAGCATAGAAGGAATTGCCTCACTGCTTCCTCCTGAAACAAGAGGGAAGCACTGGCAGGGCCAAGAAATCACAGGGCTGAGCCTTCCCTCCATGGGATCCCGTTCCTTGGAGCAGTCCCAGACTGCAGCATTGCTGTGCAGCTCCCCTGGCAGAGATGTGTCCCATCCAGGACATTGATGGACATCCAGGCATGGGCTGACAGGGCTGTCAGGAGAGTGGTTCCCTCTCTCAGCCCTGCCCACTACAGAGCCAGCTTTAATTTAAGAATTAATATTTCCCTAAATGCATCCAAGAGGGAAGTTTATTTTGCAAACCAAGAGGCATGGAGAGAGGTGGGATGGGCTTTGTGGAGACTGCTACAGACACTTCTTGAACTTGCCTTAGGGCTTTCCCCCTCCATCCTGCGTCCACTTGGCTCCAGTGTTTTTGGCACCTTGTGTATGCCTGAGGCTGAGACTCCTCTCAGTTGCTGAACTAGTCCATCGCCTAGAAACTGATGCTGGTTATTTCTTTCTGAGAGTCAAGGGATTAAATGTCCAAGTCTGAATTTGCTTCAGGAGGAGGTGCACAAGGGCTTGCAAAGCCCAGCAAAGGCAGCACTAAACCAGTTTCGCTGTTGTTGTTACATCAATAGATTAATGGATGTATTGGTGTGAGGGGTAAAAAATTTACCAGTAATGACTGCCCGGAGGTCCTACCCTGGGGTGCAACATCCAGTGATGTCTGAGGTCTGTCCTAGAGCCCCTCTAAGGCACAGGCTGATGGGTCACAGTACCAGGGCAGGGTCACAGTACCAGGGCAGGGTCACAGCAGAGCCTTGAACCCCTGTTCATGGCTGTGAAGCTGCACCCTTTGTGGAGCAAGGGGTGGCCCAGTAGCAGATGGGAGAGGGGAGGTGCCTGGAGGACTTCACAGATACAGGCATTTTGTTTATAATTCTAACTGGAATCTACCAATTTCTTTGGTGGCCTCACAGATATATTTGTTTTCAATTTTGCAGCTTTTCAGCTAGACAGACAGGCTCTTGACAGAGAAAACCTCGAGAATGTTTGATAACCATCTACAAGGGAGAAAACCTCTCAGCCAGCAGCATCCTCCTCCTCTCTCATGATGAACAGTAACCAGCTGGACACAGACTGATTTTCCATGAGAACTCTTGCTCTTGTATTCACAAATTGCTCTGTTTTCACTAATGTGCCTTCACCAAATCCACAGCTTCCCTGAGCACTGTGACTATTGTCCAGCTGTGGGCCTTTGTGAGTAGCACAAGCAGCACCAGGAGCCCCCATCCTCTCCTGGTGCTTGGCTGCAGACAGCAGGCACCCCACGGTGTGTGGCTGACTCAGCAGCACAGGCTGAAACCAGCTGAATTCTCTCTGTGACTGGAAGTGTGAACTGCACTGAAATGCTTCCCATGCCCTCTGCATGGCTTTCACCTGGTAGTACCACAGCACCACCCAGGTGTCTGTATTTTTTTGATTCTCAGGTCATCTCTGGTTTCATCAAAGCCTTTTGCACAGCTGGCAGGTTGGTTCAACTGGAAGAGTTTGGTTTTTGGAAGAGATATTTGATTTTGCCCCCGCCACAGGCTGAGGACATGTCTGTGTGTTTGTTCCTGTGCAGGGCTGGGTGGGAGGCTGTGTCCAGCTTCCTGAGGAATGGCATTGGGTCACAGAGGCCTTGGCCTTCCCCCTAGGTTGAACAGAACTCTGCTATCAATCTTCCTGACAAATTCGGTAAGTTTAGACAGTGTGCGATGAATACAGCCCCTCAGGAATCCCATTGGGTACTTGGTATCTTTAAATCATTCCACATTCCCACTTGATTTGAATAAATCCTCAACTTTTGCATTGGGTCTAATTTAGTATCAGGACTGTTGAACGAAAACCAGCAGCAGCACAAGTGGAAAAGCAAATTCCTGAAGCAATGTGAATGTTTGTTGAGTCATTTTTCCATGGTTTGGTTCCCCATAAACCTGTAGCTGAAACTTCCAGCAGGAAGTCCCAAAGGATATAGGACATGGTGTTCCTCTTGAACTTTGCTACAGTCCAATCTAAAAGGAAAAGTTCTTAATGTAAAAGATCCAAATAATTTTAATAATTAATTTTTAGAAAGATAGAAGGGCCTCTGTGCTTAAATTTACCTTTTGTTTGGCAAAGGAGACCAATGCTTTTTTGGGTTGGAGAGGATTTTTTCCCCAGTCAGGGCTTTACACTCACACTTTTAACTCTCCTCGGCTAATTTGATGCAAATTTTCAATTTTAATGTGGTGGAATGCAGTCAAACATTCCTGAAGGGTTGACAATCCAGATATTCCAAGGCTTCTAGGTATTTACTGAGTTTGTGGTGTTGATGATCCAGTTGTCAGCTATGTTTCATCATGAGGAATTGTTATGTTTACTCAATACCTCAAAACTAAGGTTGCCTGTAAAAAGGCCGGATTGTGGATGAACTAAGAAATAAGAGGAAAAAGACTTTTCCTGTTTATGTAGCATCTTATCACAATTGCAGTTCCATTTTTTTTTCCCCTCAACAAAACTGCTGGAAGCTTTTGACAGCGTAGCGCTGTGTAAAAGGAGTGAGGAAGGTTTGCTTTGGAAATTGCATTGTATTCATTTGAGGTGTTCAGGTTTAATGATGTGTAGATTTAATTTCTACTCTGTAACAGCAGCTGGGGCCAGAGAGCTGGACATGTTTTGAGAGGAAAAGTTATATGGGCACCTCAGTGAGATCAGTCAGGAAACACAAGTCCCAGACTGATCTTTATGTCTCAGTCAAACACTTTTCCCTTCACATCTCTTCTTCCTATGGCTAATTATGCAGATTGTGATATTTGGGGACATCCCTACCAACTGTTCCACTTTGCCCCTTTGGAGCTGTGTTGTGCTGGTGCACACCAGAGGTGCCACATCTCAGGAAAAGCAGTGAGAACTTGCTTTAAAAATCTACAATGTTTGTCCTCAGCAAGTGCATTTTGCTACTGAATATACACATAGCGGCAAATATTTTTAATCATAGGATCATGGAATGACTTGTGTTGGAAGGGACCTAAAAGATCATCTTGTTTTATAAGATCATTTTATATGAAAAGCCATAATTTGATAGCTGTTTTTTCATTTGAGATGTCATAATAATCACAATAAAACTTTGTCTTAAACACTGGCTATTCACTGTGTGGTGGTGCATCCTCCTTTTTCCAGGCTGCACTTTGATCTGAGAAATGTTCGTTCAGCCTCGGCCTTGATGAACAGCCCCTGGCTCTGCTCCTCTGGAGTTTATCAGAAACACTGCCTGCTCCCAGGCACTGCTGCTGTCCAACGAGCTCCTGGTTTCCTTAGGAGGAGCCTTGGAAATGATTTTTCTTGCCTGAATGGCACAACATCCCTGTTCTCACATTTCCAAAGAAGGTATGCCAGTCCGAAGTGGGGCCAGGATGAAACACTTACTGAGACTGAAGCCCCTCTCCTGTGACCCTATAAACAGTGGTGAAAAACCAGGCCCTTGGAGCCCTCCTGGACCAGTGACCTTCCTCTGAATGGGGCCTTTCTGAGTCAGGATCTCTCCCGTTTGCTGCTCTTGGTGGATCCCCAAACAATGATGGATCCTGGATTGATCCTCCACTGCTCAAGGCCCAACCCTTCACATCTTGGGGAGATGCAAAAGTGTCCAGAGTGAGCATTTCCCTGCCCTCCAGTGGNTCCCCTCAACAAAACTGCTGGAAGCTTTTGACAGCGTAGAGCTGTGTAAAAGGAGTGAGGAAGGTTTGCTTTGGAAATTGCATTGTATTCATTTGAGGTGTTCAGGTTTAATGATGTGTAGATTTAATTTCTACTCTGTAACAGCAGCTGGGGCCAGAGAGCTGGACATGTTTTGAGAGGAAAAGTTATATGGGCACCTCAGTGAGATCAGTCAGGAAACACAAGTCCCAGACTGATCTTTATGTCTCAGTCAAACACTTTTCCCTTCACATCTCTTCTTCCTATGGCTAATTATGCAGATTGTGATATTTGGGGACATCCCTACCAACTGTTCCACTTTGCCCCTTTGGAGCTGTGTTGTGCTGGTGCACACCAGAGGTGCCACATCTCAGGAAAAGCAGTGAGAACTTGCTTTAAAAATCTACAATGTTTGTCCTCAGCAAGTGCATTTTGCTACTGAATATACACATAGCGGCAAATATTTTTAATCATAGGATCATGGAATGACTTGTGTTGGAAGGGACCTAAAAGATCATCTTGTTTTATAAGATCATTTTATATGAAAAGCCATAATTTGATAGCTGTTTTTTCATTTGAGATGTCATAATAATCACAATAAAACTTTGTCTTAAACACTGGCTATTCACTGTGTGGTGGTGCATCCTCCTTTTTCCAGGCTGCACTTTGATCTGAGAAATGTTCGTTCAGCCTCGGCCTTGATGAACAGCCCCTGGCTCTGCTCCTCTGGAGTTTATCAGAAACACTGCCTGCTCCCAGGCACTGCTGCTGTCCAACGAGCTCCTGGTTTCCTTAGGAGGAGCCTTGGAAATGATTTTTCTTGCCTGATTGGCACAACATCCCTGTTCTCACATTTCCAAAGAAGGTATGCCAGTCCGAAGTGGGGCCAGGATGAAACACTTACTGAGACTGAAGCCCCTCTCCTGTGACCCTATAAACAGTGGTGAAAAACCAGGCCCTTGGAGCCCTCCTGGACCAGTGACCTTCCTCTGAATGGGGCCTTTCTGAGTCAGGATCTCTCC
>VYZR01047332.1:27881-66076 GCA_013400675.1 Oxylabes madagascariensis | reverse complement strand
CGGCCGGGGGGGCGGGCGGAGGCAGCGCCTTCCCCGCAGCCCCGCGCTCCCTGCTCAGCCCCGGCATCAAGTTACAGAAAAACTACACCCTCGCAGCACCCCTATTTACATACAAATAACTGGAGTGCCTGCATTTATGTCACCATTCAAGAGGCTTGCCAAGGGAGGCTGTAATCCAATCAGCAGAAGCTTTAAAAGGATGTCTGCAGAGTGATTAAAAAGGGATTTTAATTTTTTTTTTTAACTTACTATTTTTCGTTTTGTTTCATATTTGCAAAGAACTTTAATCTGAGTTGAGAGGACAAAGATGCACATGTCCTAAAATACATACGAAGAGATCAAGATGTTAAGAAGATCTCGGTTGTTGTGTGGAAAGCGAATATGACCCACAGGGATTAGTTTGCTTGTGCTGGTTTGGAGATTAAGTCTAAATCACTGCTTAAGGACTAATAGGACTAATAGGAATTCTTGGAAACACCAGGGGAAAAAAAAAATCTTATAGACCAGGCTGGTGAAAATGGCTTTCCAAAACAGTAAGACTTTTTAAAGTTTCACTTGATGTATGATGTTTCTGTTTCGGGTTTTTGAATGCTTTCTGGTGTATTGTGAACATTTTAGCTTTTTAATTGCCGCTTAAAATACTGGTTGTTGCTGGGCTGGAGGAGAAGGTTGGTCTGTTTGTTTGCCGTTTGCAAAGCAGTAGCTGAAGGGGTATTTTTAGACTTGATTGTTAGTTTAAAACCAGAGCTCGCCTGTGGTTTCCTGAGTTTAGTGAATGGAAACTAGCCTGAACTCCTTTCATGAAAGCGGGAAAACGTGAGTCTGGGCTCGGGATTCACTTACCTTCGGGAACGCGCTGTTGTTAAACTTCTCTGTTGTGCACTTTAAACTTAACACACCTAAAATGCGTTCACGGCGAAGGAGGGGAGAGTGAATATCGGCAAGCCAGGAGTTTACCGCGAGCGCTCTCCGCTCCGCGCTGGCGAGGGAGCGGGGCGGGGTGGGGGGCGAACTCCAACGACCGCAAAAGGCGCATTTTGGACTTGCTCTGTCAATGCAGGAATGTAGGTTTGCATGATGTAATGGCATGCAAATGCTCCCCGCCGGGCAGCTGCTCCGTTAACCCTTTGTGGCGCCTGCCCGCCTCTCCCAACATCGAACTTTCCTTCCTCTTGGGGTTTTTTTGGACAAAGCAGCGAGGGATCTCTTTCTGTGCGGACGGACGTGTCCCGGCGGGGCCCGGGGTCCCGGCTTTGTTCAGCGCCGCGGGGATGGGGCTGCACCACCCTCGGCCTCGGGCAGCGCTCACCTTGGGAGCCAGCCTGGCTCTGGGGAGCGGTTCGTTTAAAAAAAAAATGAGAAAAAAAATCCCGTCTTACATTCAAACTTCCAAAAGGTATTGAGAAATACCCAAGGTGGAAGGCGGGCCTCTTCCTTCGCTCAGCCTCCGCTCAAGCTTGCTGCACTTCTCAGGACTGGTGGGCGAACAGGCTGTCTCTCACAGCCAGGGGTTGGGTTGGTTTGGTTGATTGGTTTGTTGTTTTGTTGGGTTTTTTTTTTCCCCTTCACGCGGAATGATCCAACTTTATCAGCCCGGGCTTTTTTCCATAAGGAAAGCAAAAGTGAGTGCGATGATGCAAAGTACAGGAGAACTCTTTAGCTTGCTGAAACGATTGGGCAAAAGTCATCCCTCGTATAACTTTATTGGCTTTATGTCAAGGTGGAATTTTGCTTCTTTCGTTCGTCGCCCAATAAAATTATTTTCTCAGGCACATTCAGAGGGTGGATAATTAACATGCAACGTGGAAAGAGCCTTAGGGAAAGTGGGGGTGACTGGATTGATTCCTTATTGGCGAGCAGAGAAGGGCGTTATGAGTTACTAAGCACACAAACATCTGCCATACGTGTAGCTCTGATCCCAGCCTGGCTTTTGTACTGGCAGGTGAGGATGCAATGACAGGCGATACCGACAAATACCTGGGACCCCAGGATCTGAAAGAGCTGGGAGATGATTCTCTGCCTGCCGAAGGATACATGGGCTTCAGCCTGGGAGCCCGCTCTGCCAGGTACTGTATTTGCTGTTTCTCATGCTCGTGTGTCACCACAGGTACAAGTTTTTACAAACCAAGCGCGCTCCTCCACGCAGCACTGGAGTCTGTTTTGAAGGGAAGTAGAGGGAGTGTACTTCCTTTGAAGCATATGTTCATTGCAGTTTTATTTCATATTCTTAATTCATGTTGGCTTCTTATGGCAATGATACAGAAAATGTAACTATTCACTTTTTCTGGTCTCTGTTCATGCTCTGAACATCTCCAAGGTACCTCTTTGCTAGTGGTCTGCAGCTGGTCTAGAAACTGGTCTAGAGCAGCCAGCAAAGCCAGGTTTCTTTTGACTACTACTGATCAAACTGATAGTCACAGTGGAGGGCTCCTTAATGGGTGTGTTTTGTTGAAGAATGTAAATGCCAGAAAAACTGAATGACAAACCATTTTGCTATTTGGTGCTTTTATTTTTTTAAAGGTGCTAGTGAGTAATCCAACTGAGAAAGGCAACATAAAAAAAAAAAGCTCCTCCCCCCTAAAAGAAAGAAAAAAAAAAGGCAAGTTGCTCCTAAATTTGTTGCAGGATTTGTTTTGACAGGGAATGGATTATGTGTCACGAAAAACAGGCCAAAGTTTCTGTGGACCTGATAACACGTTGTAAAATTAGTATGTTGTCTGACTAATGTGACTAATGTTAATTTCAATGCAGGTATTTGCAGATCAACATTTAAGATTTTATTTTTGAATGTTGTTAGAGCCTTCAGCGTGTATTGCTCAAAACAGTTAAAGCTGTGTGAGCAGAGATTACTTCCATAGTTGTGGATTTGCAGTGTAGTTACTGACAGTTGAATTGTGCTGAAGCTAATAATTAAACCTCATAAGCTGGTACCCTGGGGGCTTTTTCCTATGCTGTAGTTTAAAGATCTGTTTTAAAAAGTGAGTTCATTGTCTAACAGCAAATGGCAACTCCCGTAAGGTAAAGCATAGATGTCTACCCTTCAGTCTTGTTTGTTATGGCTGCATTAGAAATGCAAGCATGCAGTGGAAATTTGCTCTTTAGTAGTCCCCAGCCATGTTGTGCTTGATTTACAATTTTTAGGGAAGTTAATAAGTATTTATGAAATCATACATTCATGAGAAATGCCAAGATGCTTTAAATAGTCCATTAGTCAGAAAATCAGCAAATTAGATCTGAAGGAAGAATGTCATAGTAAACTGAATTAACAAAGTTGACGTGCTGCTTTCAAATCGGGTGTGAGCAGGGTGATCACACAGCTCTGTCCCTGTGGTCAGGGCTGGAGCAGGGCAGTGGTGATGCAGAGGGAATGTGCTCTGTGTGCAGAGCCCAGCACTGATTTACCTGACACCTTTCACTCCTTACAGCTCTCTTCTTGCACAGGGTGCTCCCTGTGCAGGTGGGAGAGCAGCTTCCACGGTCACCAGCTGTTAGGGAGATCTGAGGTTCAACCACACGTTATCTTTTCTTTGAGAGAAATCCAATATTCCCATGCTTCTGGTTTTAGCAGTGCCATTACTATTTGTTGCTGCGTAGCTCATTTTTTGCGTTGCCCATGTTATGCTCAGAGGAGACAAATCCAGTGTTTTTTTCTGTGAAGTATTTCATTTAGCAAAAAAAAGTATTCTGTGGATGTATCTTACTGCAGATTCTGAGTGTAACATTAAGAAATGAACACATTAAATATATAAGCCATCCAGCCATAACATCTTGCTTTTCCTGTCTGATTCTTTGCTTTCTATTTCTCCTGTTTCTTTTCCAATGTAAATTGCTTTAGTCCAAAAGTCAGGTAAGAAGGCATGGCATCGTGTTACATCTCTCTCATCTTTCTGCTGCTGCCATCGCTTATCTTCATTTTATTCATCATTGGAAAGTGACATGCTTTTATTTTGGGGAGCAGGGGGTTGGGTTCAGCCCTAGAGAACATCCCTCTGTTATAACAAATATAACTTAAATTCTTTATGCCCTTTGTCATGTAAAAGTCTGCTTAACATATGCCTATAGTGTGTAATTAAGATCCCAGTTCTGCTTCCAGCACAAGAAGGAACAGTGTGCTAAGGGATTAGAGAAATTCAATTAGCAACTACTAAATGCATGAAACACGTTGTAGAGTTTTGAGTGTGAAAAGTGTTGCTAGTTCAAAAGTGTAATATGTTGGTGGATGTTGCTTTGTATTAATTCACGTTTTTAACTACTTTATTTTTTGTCACGTAGCAAGCATGTCTAGGCCTGCAGCATGTTTTTAGCACATACCATTATGTACCTTCCAGGGTTAAATGTAAAACACTCCTATGTTGGTTTAATTGCAACAGTTAAGAGCGATCATAATAATTTCTAAATAGTTTAACATGCACAAAATAATTTACAAAACATCGGCATCTATACTTAGTTGTCAATGAGCAAATTTATTTCTCCTTTCATTTCAAACTTATTATCCTTTCCTTTCTAACTATAGGGATAAGTACAGTGTTTGTCACGATGTCAGAAGTGGTTCAGCCACAAAGAGAATGACATCACATAAAACTTGCTTTTAGTTAAACCTGCTTCAGCAACCTGAGCTGCATGAGCAGGCACTGTGACCTACCCACAGCTCCCCCGGGACCTGCCCTCGTGGGTTGCCTTCAGGATTAGGGCATGGAGATATTTATCAAAGTTCATCTGAATACTTGAATACACTTTTCTAGATTTATTCTAAAACCACAGCATTACTGCCAAAGCAGTAAGCATCTGTTGAGATATGCATATTGTAGGGAAGGGAATATTTAACTACAGTCAAATACTTTTTATTCCAGTTTCCTCCTTGTATTTATGTCACAGTTTATGTGTATTTTGCCATCTTATGCTATCCCTGGAAGTTGCATGTATTAATTTTTTTATTTTTATTTTCTGTTCATCTCATTGTCACCCGCACTTTCTATGATAAATGGTAAATACAACAGCCTCCGCTCCTTCAGTTCGGATAGGTCCTACACGCTGAACAGGAGCTCCTATGCCCGAGACAGCATGATGATTGAAGAGCTGCTGGTCCCAGCAAAGGATCAGGTATGTGCTGTGTCTCTGCCACTGAGTAGCTGTGCTGCATATTTGCAGGGCATTGCATTTTTTTTTTTGGAAAAAGTTTTTCATTAGGAAAAAGTTTTTCACGGAAAGAGTAATAAAGTATTGGAATGATCTGCCCGGGGAGGTGGTGGAGTCACCGTCCCTGGATGTGTTTAAAAAAAGACTGGATGTGTCACTCGGTGCCAGGGTTTAGTTGAGGTGTTAGGACATGGGTTGGACTCGATGATCTTGGAGGTCTCTTCCAACCCAGTGATTCTGTGCGGTGGCCTCAGCTGTGCTTCCAAAGACTATGGCTGCTCTCTTAGCTGGTGAAAAGAGGCACGAAAGGAGATAGGAACAAAAGATGGTGGGGTTACCATTTTCTGGGTTTGATGTTCGCTGAAGGGACAGAGGTGGTAGGGTCCCAAACCAAAAGGGACCAATTATGTCTCTGGGTTTGGGGGTGGTTCCTGGCTGAGCTCAGTGGGTGCTCCTGCAAGCCTCCAGTTACGTGTGTCTTTAGGGTGCTTTGATAAGCTGGGAGCAATGAGTTTTACACTAAGCAACCTTTGTACTGCATAGACTGGGAATTACTTTGCCTGTTCTGTCCACATGGAGGGGGCTCCAGCTGCTGCCCTGGTTTTTTCACTCTTGGGAAGAATTTGGCCTTGTAAAGATTAAGCTATTATAGACTCTTCAGTTTATGTATCCTCCAAACACTTGTGCAATGACTAATGCAACAAAAAGCAGCATCTTTTGACCTGATTATAGCGTGGGAAGGTCTTTCCAAAAGCTGGGGGTGATTGAGTACTGTATGCTTTGTTTGTGAGTTCTCTAGCATTTTCCTTGGTAAACTTGCTTCAGATTTCCAAATCCAACTGAATTACTCAAGAGTTTCTTGATACACAGAAGTCAAAGATCTGCTAGGAAGCTGGATAAAAATTCATGTAAAAATCCTTACTTGGAAAGGACTGTGGAGCGGAACTGTTTGTTTATGGCCTGGAAGAGCATCAGGTGGATTGTAATGAAACAGACGTTTTCTGCTGCTGTTTTCACAGAGCATTCCTGCACGGGGAGGGTTATTCATCTCAGAGGATATTGTCATGGGGAAAAGAGCAGGACTTGCACATTTTAAACCTTGATTGTATTAGTCTGTAAATTCTAGTGTGGTATAAGCTATCCAGTTTTACTACAGCTTTTACACATGGTTCTGGTAGCATTATGAGAATGGCAGAAATTGGATTCTGTTTAGCAACAGAATGTTTATTATGAGATTGTTACTTTCAAGTGAAATGCTGTAAACCTCCAATAACCTTAATTTGCAACAGCCATCTAAGGAGAGTTTCCAAGTTTTCATAGCAGTGATTTTGTGGTTTTGTTTCATTTGAAGTAATGAAACAAAGTCTGCAACTGCTGGCACTGGGGACAAGAAATTCTATGTCAGATCTGAGCACCTAAAGCTGCTTTGACGCTTTCTAATACTAAGCCTTCATTAAGCGTTCTTGATACAATGGAAATTTCAGAGGAGAGGAAGACTCTTTGGTCTGAGAATATGTTGCATCATTTTATGGTTGTGGCTATGTTCGTGATTCCCATTAAAGTAGATGGCATGGGTTTAGCAGCTAGGGTGCAACTTATCACATAACAAGGCTTAAAAACAGTTCTATTGCTTAACAACTCTCTAAGAATGTGGTAGTGGGAAAAAATGTCAGTCCTGTCTTGAAAGGTTAGTAAAGCCGTGATTCTGTGCAAAACAGACATGAAAGCAACCAACTATCTTCATGAGAAAGGGAGACCAGCTAAAACTTTCTGCCATGGCTTCTCCAAGCCTCCATGTCCTGACAAAATTATACCCATCCTCTGGAATTCCTGTGGTTGTCTGCTGAGCCCAGCCCTAGCTTTTGGCTGAAGCAGGAGAAGTGCATTTGGAAGATGGAGGATATCTCTGCCCCCCTTTTTCATCCCTCTGTACATTAATGGGCTCCTAAATAATCTCTGCTATGGCAGTAGAAAGCAGGGGAAAAAAGCCAATTTGAACCAATTTGTGTTCCACCAATGAGATGCACGGGAACAACAATCTTCGTGGTTTGAAACCAATATTCTAAAAGTCTACCTGGGAACTGAGAGGAGTTAAGGCTATTTTGGGAATCGCACTACTTTAAAACAGAGTGATCCATTGCCTGTCTGTATATGCCATTTCCTCTCCTTTTGTACTGCTCAGACTTGTCTGGAGTTCATGGCAGCAGCAAAGTCAATTATTGGGAATTAATTTTGTCACAGACATCAGTACGTAAAAGAGTAAGGAGCATTTGCTAACCTCTTGGTCTGGTTAAGATGGAAGGTCCCATGGCCACCCCTCCACAGGATCCCTGGTAGACTTGGGAATCTGGAAAGAGTCAAATGAGGAAAATTTGAAACCATTCTTTACCAAAACTCACTGCAGTGTAACATGTGGAGTGTTAGAGAAGAGTTTCTAATAATTCTTTAGAAGTCAGGATATTCTCCATTGTTTGCATTTGGTGGTTTATTGCTGACCCTGTTCACAGGGAAGTCTGAATCCAGGCCACACTGTACCTCCTAACCTGGCTGGAGCAAAGTTAAAATTTCTGTGTCCTGACGTGTTTCCTTGGACGCAGCAACTCAGACTAAATCCAAATGACTTTTCCATGAAATAGTTTACATCAACCTCTGAATTTAATCAGCCAAGGGCAGGATGACTGGGGCTGTCCATTAAATAGCAGCTTGCTGAATCACTTCAGTCTGGATAAATTCATCTGGGAGGAAGCATAAATTTTTCTGTTTGCTGAACTCTGATATTATACAGCCTGGATATTCAGTTATGCAACCAGCAGGATCCTTGCCAGCAGAACCCTCAGTATTTTTATACACACATTTGCATCTAAGGCTGCCACACCCTTTAGCAATGCATTTTTAATCTCTCTCAGCCCAGAGAGGCAACACTGGGACCTGACCAAACACAGAATGGATCCTGTGATTTGATGTCATTGACAATGTACTATCTTCTGGACTGCTTATATTGCAACTTACACAGGAAGATTTTTTTTCCTGCATGGAAAATCCAGCACCTCAACAGCCTGAAAAAATGAGATTCACAGATGTGTGCTGTGTGTAAGATGAGTGTGTCCGGCTATCAGCTTTTCCTACTCTGTTTCTCCACCAAAATTATTAGCTGCAGACTTTGGGCTTTTGCTTGCTCTAAATATGTCCAAAAGATCTGTTTGATTGCACTTGGTCAGACAGGAATGCTTTAAAAAACCCGGTCACCTGGTGTACAGACCATGTCTCAGGACAAGGAACTGGACTGAGGAACCCCACCTATGTGTGTAGGCAAACCTAGAGCACATCCATGGGTGCAGGAGCACCTCTGTCTAGCACAGATAATTTTGGAGTGATGGCATTTCCTTGGAATTTATGTGGCCCTGTGTTTAGTTTTCTATATCCCACTGCTAAGGGAACATAAGCATTTTTCATCTGTTACAGGAAACCTGACCCCACATTTATTTGTTGATGTGTGTCCTGGTGCATGCCTGGACCTCGGTGCAGTGATGCTGTACAGCTCAGCAGGCCTTTCAAGGGCAAACACCAAATTATGTTGCTCCTTTTGGCCCATGTTTCTTTGCTTTGTCCTATTTTTGATAAAGATTATCACTGAGCAAAATAATGCATTTATTTTTACTTGTCTAAATGTTTACGATGCCTGAGACAACGTGTCTGAGTCTTACACTGTTTGGTATCAAAAGTAATAACGTGCTCAGTGTGAGCTCTTACAAATCACTTGGAGTAGCAAAAATCCACGGTGTTGGCTTTCCTGCCTAAAGCACAGGCTCTCCAGGAAATGTTGGAGAATCCCTGGTGTCTTATTGGAAAGACTAAGAAAACTGTCTTCATTAAACTAAATTGCAACACATATTTCATAGGGCGCTAATTAAGTCCACTTTGGTTGCTTAATTGTCATTGTTTTGACAGCATTCATTTTATCTTTTATGTCTGATGGTGTATTTTGCTGTTTAGCATATGCCAGTTTGCCCTCTATTGTTGTTGTCTGTGCTTGAACCATCAGGCCTCAAGTAGATCTGTTACAGCAGGAAGTTTAACAAAACATCCTTAATAGAAGTGTTGAGCTAGGGAAAGGAGGAGGCATCCAGCCGGGAGTGACAGGGCAAAGCTGCACTCTGCAGGGATTTCTGTCCATGGGCAGTAAATTACAGTGTCAATAGTTTTTGGAAGGAAACCTGGCATCCCCATTTCTAATGAAAGAAATGCTTAAAGTGTGCATTTTTTTTTGGAAACCCCAGAGTGATGGGAGTGTTGCACATTCTGGCCAGCAACACAACTATCTGCCTGCTTATCTTGTGGAAACTTCTCAAGAGAAGTATTTTTGTGTGTTTATGACTGAATTTGCCAGATTTGCTTCTAATGCTGACATTTCTATTCCAAATAATTAGTTTGCACTACCAGTGTGTGTCAGCATATAAAAAAACCCAGGTGGAAATAATAAGATTTTAGAAGCGTGTGCTTGGCTCTGGTTTGACTTGAATCCACTGAATTTGATTTGAAAACAGCCCATGAGGTTTCAGTCTGAACAGGCTGCTCTCTCTAGCTGCATTTGCCTCTAAGCAGCAAACAACCTACTTACAGGAAACACTGACGTTTTTAACACCATCTTGGGTAAAGATTGTGTGTGCTGCTTCTTGACTTGCTTGTATTGATGTAACTTATGATGGTGCCACTTAAATTGGGGAGACGCTTTCATATCACCCCGGAAATAGGNAAACAAATCACACCTCAGTGTCTGTCCGAGGGAAGAGTTAATTATAGCCTCACAGGGTTAAAGCTATTTCTGTCCAAATGAGCAGGGGCAGTGGCACTCCACACAACAGTGCCCATGTTGGTTGTGTGTAAAGACAAACCAAGCCCCTCCTGCTTTCAGAGCCTCAGTGAAACTCCCGGGGAAGTTATTCACAGGTTCTGCTTGAATAAGGAGCTATCCAATGGCATCCTCGGAGGGGTAGTGTTACACTCCCTGTCTATATGGTGTACGACTGCAGTACAAATGGTAATTTTTTTTTGTTTTTCAATCTTTTTAACCTGGCACATAAAAGTAAGTAAAGATTGGGGAGAGGCATTCTTGAAATTGAAGGGAGTGCAAAAAGTGGACAAAAAGAGTGTTTGAAGAGACAAGAGTTTGTGTGTGTATTTCATGTTTCTCTTACAGGATTTCCAGTAATTTAACCCTGGAGGTATCAGCACTGTTACATGGAAAGGACCGCATCTAAATTTAATATAATTATATTAACAAGCTTATATTTAAGACAAGTGTTTCTAATGTTAATTTTAAATTTCAATTTATCTGTTTTGTTTTGAAGCACCTGACGTTTCAAAGGGAGTTTGATTCTGATTCTCTCAGGCACTATAGCTGGGCTGCAGACACCTTGGACAATGTTAACCTTGTTTCGAGTCCCATCCATTCTGGGTAGGTCACTTAACAGTTTTTCTTTATCTTTAGATGTGGAACTGCATTGTTAGCTGCAGAATACAGCCTCCTGTAATGGCTGATAACATGTCTGTTCCTGCTCCGCTTGAAACCAGTGGCAAAATTCACACTGACTTCAAGGAGGTTGCTTAATAACAGGAGACAGTCTAAATTCTTGCACATCAAACCAAAAACTTGCTTCTTCACTTTATTTTCTGATTGCCTAAACACTGTAATCTCGCAGGCTTCTCTTTTAAGAGTCCTGTTTTGCTTTTTCTGTTGCTTATGCTTTGCTTTAAGTGTCATAAATGATTTTGTTTGCATTGTGTTAAATTATTTGGAATATGAAATCAGAGACTGAATGTTATGCTTTCTGTTCTTTCATAGAGGAAAAAATGGGGGGCTTTAATTTGGTCTCTTATTTTATTTATACCTTCAAGCTCCCGCCTAGTCTCCAATATCTGTAGTTTGGTTTAGTGGTGCTATCTGTTTACTTATGAGTCATCACTGTAATTTAGGTGCTTCTTGACAGTGCCACACAGACTTGATTTAAATGCAGTAGTAGTGATGCATATTGTAAAAATTTGCAAATGAATGCATAAGTAATCTTTGCATATTATTAGATTGTCTAGTGTAAATATTTGTTGTTTAGCTTTTGAGATCAGGACATAAAATCTCATATCCGTTTTAATTTACTTCCCCGTTTTGTGACTAATTACATTCTTATCATAAAAATGAGTGTGGCACATACCAAAATACTTCATTTCCAATACAGCAAGCCCCACAAATCTAAAGCTACAGTCCCACAATGCACATCTGCACCCGCATCTGCTGAACAGATCTATACAACAGTGGATTTTTAGGTCCCAAGCTGATAAAGCACTGCACCTGGTCAGTGCTAGCATTAAAACGTCAAGAATTGCAGTATGAAAAACTGAAGATTGTTGGTTATCATGGAGTGGTGCATTGGCAAAGGACCTCAGAGAGCTGGTGGCCCAACCCTTTACTGTAGGATAAAATGTAGCCAAGGCATTCCTGAAATACGTTTAATGTCCTAATAACCACTAAAAATAAGAGACTCTATAAGCTCCCAGCTTCAGGAGTCCACTATCTTTTGTTATACTATTTCTTCCCCTAATGGTCAGCTTAACATTTCGTTGCTGCAGACTAAGCCTGGTTCTTACCCATGGTGGATATCCATTGTCATATCCATAGTGGACATGGAGAGCAATATCTTACTGGTCTCTTACCAATTGTCTTAAAAATGTCTTCTGCGTCAGAAGACACGCAATCCTGTCTTTTAGACTAAAATGTCCCAGACCCTCCTAGGTGGTGCTTTCCACATTTCAGCACATTCCTGCTGCTCTGCCACAGCTCTCCCCTCTCATGAGAGCTTGTTTGCAAGCCAGGATCACCACTTCTTTGGTCTGACATATAGCACGCTTAAGCAGTCCCACAATGAGAGTTATCCTTCTGGTAATTTCAGTTTCTATTGGGGAATGTTTGTGATCTGCTAGAATTTCTTGGCTCTCTTTTGAAATCCTGAAGTTTGGTTAATTTTTACTGGTGTTGTGTTTAAGTGTTTGGTTTCTCCCCTCTGTTTGCATTTGTCTCTATGGCATTTCAGTTAGTTGGTTTCAGCCCCTTTTTCCATTTCTGAGAGCTTTTAATTCTGCTCCTATTTTCCAAAGACTTTTCAGACCTTTTTTTCTATGTTGAAATTGTGAAGACATTTAGCCTAGTACCTGTGCCAGGACAGCACAGTGAAATGGGTCCTTGAAGTTCCCTTTCGGTGTGATAGGAAAGCACTGATGGTATCTCTTTTGAGGTAAATTCTCAGGTGATGCTGCACTTGCCTTATCTGTACTGTACCTCCATTGCTTGCTGAGGTACCAAGGCAGTACTTGCATACATCAAAGACGGAATTCAAATTCATTTGGCATGAATTGCTCTTGCCACTTATATTTTTGGTTTGTTTTTATTTTGAGACTGGTGGTAGGCAAGGTGTAATATCTTGATTAATTACCTTGATCCTTTAGGCCCTAATAGAATGGTTATTAAATAATTTATTCCTGAATATTTCCTGGCAGATTGGGTTAGACTGATTGGTCTAAAATTTTCTGGTTTCTTTTCATCCTGATAGAAGATAGGTCTGATGTTTTCATCCTGCCAGTCTTCTGGGACAATACTTGCTTGCCCTTAGGTCTTCAGCATGTTCACCAGTGGTTCCAGCCCTCCAAAATATGCATTCTGTGGACATGGGAGCTTTCATGTAAGGTCTGCTCCCTTGGTACCTGAGCCCTCTCCAATGCAGAGGTGGTCTAAGCTGCTGCCCAGAGAGGAGCAAACTGTGGGGCTGCATGGCAGGGAGAGGACAGATACCCTCCAAACAGGCATAGCTCTCCAAATGGGCATAAACCAAAAGATTCTCCAAACATGTAGGGCTTTTCTGACCCATTTAATTTCTTGTTTGACATAGAAAGTCCATCAGAAATGATGCTCTGTGTCAGTTCCTTTGTCAGGAAAAAACCCCTCAAATCTCATTCGTTGTTTATTTAGTTATTGTTATTTAGTTGTGGCCCCATATTATACCCTGCTCCTGTTTGATTTTCCTGGTTATATTCACCTAGAGGCAATCAACAGATGTTCCTTCTAATCTTCCAGTACCTCAGCACATCTGATATGCAGAGTATCATGACTTTTCACATCTCTTCTGCCAGTCTTTTCCTAAAGAGCAAATCCTTTTCTGCTTGTTTGGGGTGCTTCATCCCTGTCTTTGTCCTCAGCTCTGTCTGTGGCTGGGGGCAGGGGTTGTCAGCCCTCGTGGCATGGTGGCCTTGTGGCCAGGATCTGACCCCACTGCTCTTTGCCATCTCTGTGCTCACAGGGCTCCCCGATGTGCCGTGCCAGGAGCACCACTGCTGCCTCGGGCCACTCTTTTCCCCATTAGCCCAGTGCCAGAAGAAAGCATCAGTGTTTGTTCTTATTTCTTAACCCAGGCAGAAGGGGAATTCTGGAAGCAGGATGTGGAGATCCAGCAACGTATCAGTGAAAGGAGTAGAAAGCAGAAATTGTTGTCAGTGATTTCAACTCTTCTGGTTTTTCCTTTTTTCAAGTCAAGAGAATGTTTTATGTTTTTCTTCTTGAATTCAGATAAGTTGTTTTGCCAGCATATATTTTGAACGGGGTCCATTGTAAGCAGTACATTGAAATGCATCATGAATCTTGAGGCCTCTGGAGGGGTAGAGACCCTCACCAGAATGACCTTCAGCTGTCAGACGTGAGCTTACTCCTGCAGTTTTCCCAAAGTAAAATGTGGGTGTTCTCTCTGCGTGTTGCCTTTAACTCCTTCATTTTCTTAGCTGAAAGAAAGGAGTGTGCCACACTGCCTTCCAATATTAAAAATCTCAGAAATACTGGATCCAGTCTTGCAAAGTGGAATAAATCAGATTCATTACAGTTTAAATTAAATTAACTATATGTAGTTAAATTATATTAACTACATATATTTTACTCCAACCTGCTGTACACACAAAACTCATTTTTGACAGCAGTGCAATGGATGGCATGGACTGATACTCCTTTCAAGCATCCTACCACACATATGTTTATACATTATGCTTTGGAAAATAAACTGCTTTAGAAAAGTGCAAGAACTGGTTTTCCATGGCACACAGGAGCATGTTTTTGGAATTCAATGAAGAAGTTGTGTTGCAATAAATTCTCTGCCGACTAAGTAAACAATGAATGCTTTTCTCCTTGTGCTTCTGCATTTTCCAGAGAACTTACAGAGTTGCACTGACTAATTAAATGAACCCTCCCTTTCAGATTTTTTTTCCACATGTAGCATATTTTATATGACATATGTCACGATACATGAAACAAAAGTCAAACAATTTCTAAAGTTGGCCTTCAAACATGCTGCTTTTGTTATTTTTCTGATTGTTACTTTTTTTTGCACTTATTATTGATATTTTCTGTTGCTTGCCTCTAATTATCTTACATTAATTTTCCCATTTGCTTTCTAAATTATTTTGCAGCTATTCCTCTCCACTCCCCCAGTATGATTCAAGGTGATAATTCTGTGCTTTCTGTGAATCTTCATTTTATTTTGTTTTTTTAAACTTTTTTCCCACAGCGTGTGTGTAGATGTTTGTAGTGCATCCAACCACATCCTCATCCCTTCCATGTATTCAAGTAGAAATGCTCATTAGCCTTTAGCCTTGTGTTTTAGAGGTCATACTGTAGTTTCCATTATTAGTACAACATTAATTTAGGTAAGCATCAGCTACTAATGTTTTTAGATAGAAAGTGCATGAAACACTGTTTGGAATTGTTGTTATTGTTTTACACGGTAAGTTACTAATCGGGAAATTAAACAAGGAAATAATTCATTAATAAGCTGCTGACAGTGACTGCCTTTCTCTGGGAGCAATATGCACAAAGGCTGGTCTGCTGCAGGTTTTGTCTGTGCTGGAGGCTGCAGTGTGCTGCAGGCACCAAAGCTGGAAGGGGCTGATTCCTGCACTGGGGCTCATGTCAGGGGTAATTTACCCTTGCTGTGAGCAGTGTGCAGTAGCTCTGCTAAGCTCCTGGTTGCCAGGGCTGGACTGACCTTAAAATCTACAGCCTAAACATCCCTGCTAACTCAAAGACTGATTTTTGTAGGTACTTAGTTTTAACTTCTACTGATTTTTTTTTTTTTTTTAATTATGAATTTAAGACAGTTGGTTTAGGTGCCTAGAGATATTTGGCAATTTGCTCTTACATATTTTTCATAATTTAAATAGTTTGGGTACAGAAGACAGCATCATATTTGAGTGTGAGTTTTTTGCGCTAGATGAAAGCCTCCTTTTCATTATTAATTCTGGGGTGGCTTAACAAGCCAGTAACCACGTACATGATAGGCAACTCTCCAAAACATTGCTTTGTGCTGAGCCATCAGGCCAAGCCCAGCCTTGCCAAGCTCCCCAGGAGGCTCCTCCGTGGTGCACTGAGCAGCTGTGCCTCCCTGGAGCTGCTGCAGCTCAGCCCTGGGAATGCTCCAGCCAGGCATCCCTCCACCCTACAATCTTCCAGTCTGAAATGGTCCCAGCTCCTCTGTAGTCAGAAGCCATGCACGTTTTTTTAAAGGCCGGCTAAGCGTCCATAAATACTAAGTTTATAATCACTTATAGAGTATATAATTTAAAGATTGATCATGCTGGTTTTGACGCAGGTCTAATATTTTGGTTTGGTCAGCCATGACCCTGTTCCGCTGAAACAATTCCTCTTGTGAGGAGCTGGGATACCCTAGTGGCAACATTTGGATTTGTTGGAGTGTACAGTACATTTATTTAGGAGAGAAACATGGAATGTGGATACAGTTTTTCTGTTTGAAAATTACTGTGAAATATCATGCCTCAGTATTGTAAAGTGTCTGGTGCATAAGAAATTATAAATTTGAGCTAGGGTCATCTCAGAGTGCAGTTTTACGTCCCCATCTTTACTGATGGATTTTAATTTGAAGAAAGGCAATGGAGCAACTTTCTTGATCTGGAATTCAGCTGGACATTTCCATCGTACTTCCTGTATTTGTAGCTTGTGTCCCTACTCACTTCTCTCCTGCAGACCGCTAAATACCAAATGTTGATTTCTCTCCTGCTTTGTGCAGATTTTTCCCACCCATGTTGGCCAGACTTCTGAATACAGTTTACTTGCAGGCCTGGCTGCTGCTGTTGATATCCTGCTGGCCTCAAAGCAAATGGAGCTGTGTTGCACAAATTCCCAGTCATACTTTAGAGCACCTGGGGGCTTTTTTCCAAGAAGAACCATCACAATCCCCTGGGTTATTGGCTGACGCCCTTAGTTCACTTTACTGTCAGGAACCAGGAAATTGAATGGGTTCACCTGTTAGTCTTGTGAAGGTTTAGTTCTTAAAGCCTGGAAGTTTTGGCAACAGCCTTTAAAATAGTGAAGCCATATGACAGATGTCAGCTATGTCAGTGTCTATCATACAGAAGGAGCAAACAAAATCTGTAGTGGCTTCAAGACTGAGCTGATAACTTGTGTGCCTCTTGATACCAGCCTGTTATTGCATCTTCTACCTGAAGCTATTCTAATATTAATTGTTAATTTTAATTATTCCCTTGCCAAGAGAAAGGAGTTTATTAAAAAATATACCACTCATCATTTACAAATATAATTTCTTACCCCCTTGTTAAAAATTGGAGAGTTATGCATTGGAATGACACTAGCAAGTGCGATTTTTCTTTAATGTCTCTTTTTTTTGCTAATGAATCTAATCTTCAAAGAGAAGTAATGGCATGATTTCCTCCAGGGAGTCAACAGCCTAAAGGAAATTATGTACTTGGTAGTCATCACTTACCTTCCCCATCAGTGGAAGCCCTTAGTAGCCTGGACTGACTGTCACCCATGGTGCTGACACTTGCTCTGGCAGCCATCAGAAGTATTTGCAAATGAGACAGCAGGGAGGTTTTAGAGACTGAGGTTCCAAAAAATAATAAGCATTTTTGATTCTCCTTTTTCTACACTGCCCGGTTGCTTTATGCATGTGAGGCTAATTACTGTCATTTGTGGACAGTAGGGCTAACAGCAGCAAAGGGATGTTTTAAAATTCTAACAAACCACTACTAATACACTACTTGTGTACCCTTTTAATCCAAATTGCTCAGTAGAACATGGTCATTTCACCATGATGTTGCTAGAGCTTTAGCAATTCCTGCTTTTGATAACCAGTATTTAACATGTAAGTACAAATTTTAAAAGGATCTTTATGTTGTTTTTAGTTTAGCTGGGATCGGGATGACTTTTCTAATGTTTTAAAGTCTGTGTCTGCTGACTTTGTGCTGATCCTCCTCTTGTTTCGTGACGGGTTTCACTGATGTGTTTTCTTTTTTGTGCAGTTTCCTGGTTAGTTTCATGGTGGACGCGCGCGGGGGTTCGATGAGGGGCAGTCGGCACCATGGCATGCGGATAATCATCCCGCCGCGGAAGTGCACGGCGCCCACCCGCATCACCTGCCGCCTGGTAAAGAGGCACAAACTGGCCAGCCCACCACCCATGGTTGAAGGAGAAGGATTGGCAAGTCGGCTTGTAGAAATGGGGCCAGCAGGGGCACAGTTTTTAGGGTGAGTTGTTCTGTGAGTGCAGCTGTTTATGCTCATGTCGCACCTTTCATTCCCTTTATCCTGTGGATCTGAGTAGTTAAACATTGACTCTACCTCATCTGAGCACAGATGTAACGCAGGCTACTTAACTTAAAACATTAAAAAATGCCAACCTGCCATTCCTTCTGGAAAGAAACCTTGCATTTTAAGGAGAGTTTTGCCTCTTTGATGACTGCAGGATGGAGATGAAGGTAAGGGAAGGCCAAGTCCCACCCCCATCTACTCATGCAACCCTGCCATGGAAGTCAGGAGGAGTCAGACACTGAAAACCCAGGGCAAGTTTTGACCCTCTTGCTTGTAGAGTATTTAGAAACAGCACTATCACAAAGAATTGTCCTAGAGACACCCACAGGGACCCAGATACTGAGCTCTGTTCCCACATGTGCACAGCTCCCTCTGGAGTTGCTGGGAGCTGCCTGTCTCCGTCTTGTGGAGCAAAACCACTCCGAGTGATGGTGAAGCTCCTACTGTAGAGTGGTGGTACGAGTAGTACCAGTGCTACTAACTGACTATTTTTAAAGCTTAACATAAGGGAAACAATCCACTATGATGTGGCCTTTTTTTTTCCTAATTATAAATTTTGTTCGTTACTGTGAGTGGCACCCTGGTGTAAACTGCTGGTTCTGTCGGGAATGACAGCTTGTTCCTAATTTCCCCTTCTCGTTTCTCTTCCTGCTGCATGGATGTTATTCAGTAAACTGCATCTTCCTAAAAGTCCTCCCCCTCTAAATGAGGGTGAGAGCATGGTTAGCCGAATCCTGCAGCTTGGTCCACAAGGAACAAAATTTATTGGGTAGGATATGTATGGAAAAGATACAGAATGTCTACAGTTTTTCTTTTGTTTTGAATTTTTTGTTATTCCCATTATTTTTTTTAAGTTTCCTAAAACTTTCAGTTGATTTATGTCACTGAAAGAGAATCATAGTGGCTTGATTTAATATAGCTCTGCTACTACCTTGTGCTTATAGGCATGTAAAATTCACTGCCAGCATTCTGCTTTCATAACTTTTGTGCTTTTGTAATTTTTTAAATTTGAAGTGTTTCTACTGCATTAAATACATTTTAATACACGGTGGCAGTCCTTTAAGTTCAACCCTGTGGTAGAGAAGGTATTTACAGGCCTCAAGTGAGACTGTTTTGGGAAGAGCATTTGTAAAATGTGATCGCATAAAGTCTTTTACTTATGAATGATTATTCAGAAAAAGATGTTATCAAGTGATTGAATTGATTGAGCAAGATTGGAGAAATACTAATCCTTTCAACCTGCAAGAGGCATCTTGTTAAAATAAATTTACAAAGCCAAGTGTGCTACCCAAAGGGACTGCAGTGTATAGTCTAAACATGTAAGAATGTTTCCGTATGTTTTTGACTGTTGTTTTCAAATCATATTGTGAAATTAATTGCATTAGGTTTTCAAAATATTGGTGAGTGTTTGGTGTTCCAAACCTGTTCAATACCTTCTCACTGAGTATTCTCGTTAAATGTCATGCACAAAATTGTGTAGTTTCTAAATATTTACAGAGACAGTATCTGAAATATTAGCCTGCAAAGATTGTACTACAGAGTTAGTTTTCAGCTTGTGCTCTTTTTGAACTAGAGAGTAAATATCTTAAGCAGTGTATTTGAATTTTTTGTATTTTCTTGCTGTGCACAATGGGAGAGAAAAGCCACATTCCTGTTTTTTTGTTAAAGGACTTGAGACTTGAAAAATAGATTGGGTGCTCCTAAAAGCATCTAAAATATATATTAATTAAACTATTTTTATTATTTTCATGGGGAAAAAAAGACTAACTCTTCTCCTTGGGAATTTAATGTGCAAACTGGGCCTCAGGCTAGTTTGTTTTTCCCCATGATGGCCGTTGTGATTTCATGCTCAAGTGATGGATTGGTTAATGCACCCAACACCTGGAGAAGTACAATACCACAGAAATGCTGTGCACTTCTCCCATCATGTGACACTGCTTTTAACTAAGTTGTTACAAAGCGGTTAAATCCTTTACAACCTCTGTAGGAAAATAACGATACTGTCTATTTAAATGTCTTAAAGCTGCATAATCCATAAATGTTCACCTACCGTGTGATTTCAGTCGGTTTGTCTTAGCATACTTTGAAATGCATATCCTGCCTGTGAAGTGTTTGGCAACAGTGTCTGTTTTGTTGAGGAATGGCACATGAAGTGAATGGTGGTTTCTGTTGGTTGTTCATACAAACTGTTCAGTAATGCACTTGCAGTCCTCTGTTGAAGGTACATTGTCTGGTGACATAGGTGTATTAATAACCACCTTCTCATTCCCTATCCTTCCCCCAAAAATGTTTGACTGTAACTAATATAATTGTGGCTGTGATGTTGTTCAACCCAGAGAACTCCATTCTGGAAGGATCTAACAATTCCCCAGTGATGTTTGCCATGCAGAGGTTGCAGTTGTGATGCTGGGCTTGAGAACCAGAAAGTGAAGCTAAAGAAAAAAGAGTCTCTTTTATTTCACAGGAGCTGCATCAACATACAGTCAGGGAGAGCTTTGAAAACTTTGGGACTTTTGAAGTTCAAAATCTACATAAATGCATGGTTCCTGTTACAGTCAGTGGCTGTTGCATGCACTGGGATAGCCAGACTGCTTCTGAACTGACTTGGTCCCTTCAAACTCTCTGAGCCAAATCTGAACTTTGACTATACTAATGCCAGTTAAAAGTCAGCAGTGCTGTGTGTGCTGGAGGCAGGTTGGATCACCTACACCCTGGGATAAATGAGCAATGAGAACTCTCCTCACTAAAAGTTGCCACTATTTTTTTCATGGAGGCAGACACTTCAAAAGATTTGCACTACAAACGAGCTGTATATTAGTATTTTCAATTTATCCATTAATATAGTTTAAATGATAAAGGATTGTGCAGCTTTGGCAATTTTAAAAACATTTTTACCTTAACAGTGTTAACTCTTTTAAATGGCTGTAGTTTTCTTAAGGGCCCATAGGGCAGTGAGGAAATACAGGGTTAAAAATAACATGATTCCTTTTTCTCTAGCCCCGTCATAGTGGAAATCCCGCATTTTGGGTCAATGCGAGGCAAGGAGAGAGAACTGATCGTACTCCGAAGTGAGAATGGTGAAACGTGGAAAGAGCACCAGTATGACAGCAAACATGAAGACTTAACTGAAATACTCAATGGCATGGATGAAGGTAAATATTTTCTCAAAGCTTTAGCTAGCCTTGCCTTTCTGGAGGCTTGCTAACACGGGCTGACTAAAGCAAACTAAAGTAAAACAGTACAGGGGATGTCTGACTTCAGGGAATACAGTGTGTGTTCCATATTAAACTGATGGGAAGAGCATAAGGAGAAATTGTTCTGCAGTGGCCTGGAGACATCCTGAAATGAGTGGTGAATTTTGATCTGAAGTCTTGCCAAGTCTAAGCAGAGTTTGCACAGTTGTTTTCCAGCATGAATTTGAGAATAACACCCAGCTGGAGGTACACGTGTCTCTGCTGCTCAGGCAGGGCCACGGGAAGGTCATTCCGAGCCAAGGGTGAAGTGTAAATATCAGCTCTATGGGGCCTTCCCACAGACACAGAGCTCGGTCCCCAGAGCGTTCTTATTTCAAATGGTGCTGTTAGAGATTGCCTCCCACAAGAACACAACCTGCCTTCCTGTTGCCCATCTGGGAAGTCTGGCCCTCTTGTTTTGCTTGAACGTTGCTGCTGATGTGAGAGTCCCTCAAGATGAGGGGACCCAGCCGTACACATCCATCAGAAGATGCTGTCACAGATGGTCCTCAAAGACAAATCCTGGGCAAAGTCAGGCTTTGGGGCTACAGTGATTCCTTGGCACCACTGCTTTCTTGTCCTAGCAAGCATTTTTCAATACTTGTGCTGGTAAACCATTGCTTGAGCTCTTTGCATCTGAGTGTGAGTGAAACAGTTTGTGGTGTGAACTTTGGTTTTCTGTAAGTGTTTATGCACAGGATTTTCCCTGGATAACCTACAGGAAGTTGTAGTGTGACAGAATACAAGCTGCAGGAAGGTTCTTTCATTATCAGCAACAGCATGTGAAGGAAATGATGGAGCTGTGGATGGCAGCTCTGAGAGGCATCTGTGGGGGAGCTCTGCCTTGGATTTTGGCCTCTCCTTATTTGATAAAGGCAGCCTCAGCAAAAGGCTTGGGAACGTGGAGAGTTGTGCTGTTGTGAGGGTCTCCCTTGGGCATCTGAAATACAGCATTTTTATCGGTTTCCTGATCTTCTGAGAATGGAGACAACAGGAAAGGCTTCACTTCGAAGTATTTGAACTGCACCGGAGCTTGTTCAAACAGAAAGCAACAGCAAAGATCTGCTTGTTTCGTGATGATCTATTGTAGCTATTTATTTCAAAATAAATGTAATAGAACCAACCAAACAGGAGGGCAGAAACACTGCAAATGTTTTGTCAGTGGGTCTGGACAAATAGAATAAACCTCATCACTGAAGGGTACCTAAAAACAAGGGAACAGGCAAGAGATGGACATGTTCAAGGATAGTATGGCTTGGGGAATTATGATTACTAGAGGATTGAATGCAGTAGTTGCAGCCTTTGAAAATGAAAAATCTCACCACTGCCTCTCCTTCTCTGCACATTGGCATGGGATCAGAAGTGATGATTTGGTATTTGGGTGAAGTAGTGGTGCCCTGACAGGGATAAGTTAGTCAGCACTGATCAGGAGCTTGCTTATTTGCTTCATGTGCTTTTCAAACTGAGCTTAGTTTGATTTGGGGATAGGAAATCTGGGCACAGAAATATTGTTCTGAAGTGCTGCAGCTTGCAACACTGATGAAAGAGTTCACGTATGGATAAACTGACAATTTACAGAGACGAGCTCAGTAAATAAAAACACTTTGAGACAGGTGGCCGTGAAGCCCTCAGTACTTAGAGCTTAAAATGACAAGCTGCACAATGTGGAGCCACAGGATAGCTTTCTGATCTACTGAGGATTTCAGGTGGCTTTTTCCTTCTGGGAAACTGCTGTTTGAGGTTAGTGGGTATAAGTGCAGCCAAGTAATCACACACAGTATGATGGACATTATTCTGTTAAAGTGAAAATATTTGACACCTTAAAAGCTAAACCTCAGGTATGGATTTTTACAAATCCAGGCAATCATTTGTGAGAGGAAAAGGAGAAAAAAATACTGCAGACACATCCACTGTATTGATTATTTGTTCAGTTCATTTTAGTTTAATCCTTCTCTAGCTAGAAAAGCAAAAATAAAAAAAGTCAAAATAAATAAAACAAACAAAAAAAACCTCCCACCTTGCATTAAAATAGTGCAAAGGTTTTGTCAAAATTCCACTCTAGTTAAATGACACCTTTTCAATGTAAAAGGTTTTGCAAGCAATGACCAAAAAATGACAGATTTGTAGAGTTGAGTGGGTTGGGGTTTTTTTCATCTGAACTTTTACTGGTTTGTTACAAAATACCACAGTCAGACTTGGCTCTGAGGGGAGCATCTTGCATCTCAGAAGACATAACTTCGGAAGAAGTTTTATTCCAGGTACGAATTCTGGAGGCAGGAGCAAGCTTTCATTTAAATAAAAAGCAGCCACATAGTCATTTAGAGAAATGTAGTGTGTCTTTGCAAGAAAACTCATCTGCATAATCATTTCTAAGTGCCACGAGGTGCTGCAGGAGTGCCCATTTTCTGTTGGAAGCAGCTGGGCCGTTCTCTGCGTAACCTGCTGAGATCACAAATCCTTTCCTACCCGTGTACTGAAGGAGAGCAATCAGACCTTTATTCGCAGCTCCTTGAGACGCAGTTTGCTCCTCTGTTTTGTTGCTCCTGTTCTGCTGTCCCCCTTAGCTAGCAGGGATGAGAGCAAGGACATCCTGGCTCCTGGCCCTGGGTGGGGACTGCCAGAAGCCCGCTCTGTCCTGGAAGCAGCACCATCTGCTGGGAAACCTCGTCCTAGAGCCGAAATAATCCCGAGCAGGAGGCGCCGCTCCAGGGCTAATGCAGGATTAAATAACAGCAGAACTTTGGGGTTATTATCGTGAGAGAACAATGAACCATGATGTAAAGAGCCTGGTTTTCTCTGGTGCAGTCAGGTTTCTGCTTAAATAGGTTTTATTTTAAGGATGGTGCTTTACTTAGGCAAATACAGGGCTGAGGGAATACAGGGAACTTGGCATTTTTAGGAGTAGGAGGAGTGTGACCCCAAACACAAGGGTAGCAGTTCACAGCAATTCACAGCCATACTACATTTATTTATATTTGAATCAAATAAAATATATGTATTTTTTGAATTTATTATTTTTTTAGGAAGAAGCTCTCTGTCTCGTAATTGGTGAATACATCATGTTTTCAGACAGGCTCCTTATATATATAACTTCTGTTGGCTTTTAACATTCCTGCACCCTTTAGAGGTACCTGTAGACAAATTATGGGCACAAATGCACACACACATCGGGGTAGCTAATCTTTTAAAAGTCACTTTGCAAACCAGTGAGTGAGCCAAGAAATGCAAATGTTTGTGGCTGCAGTATGCTTGCAGCTGCACGGTGTGGTTTCAGATGGGAAGCAGGAGTTTTTACATAACTGAATCGACAGATCAAGCCAGAGCGTGACCTTGTTTATGCTTGAAGTTTAAAATACCACCATAAACCACTCTGCAGTGATTTTGCCACATTTCCAAGAAAAGTTTTTAAACATATTGCTGTTAAACTGTATGTTGTGAATGGCAGGATGAAAGACTGCACAAAAATAGACACAAAGGACATAAATTGCCTTATTTGAGGGTGAAACATCCTTGTGGCACTGGGAGTGTCTAGTTATGTGTATGAAACACTGAGGCTGGGAGCGTGGGTCTGGTTACCAGCATCTTCCTGCCCTAGTTTCTTCTTGCCCCTCCTGTATTTTTCTCCATGTGGAAGCTGCCTCCTGTGTGCCATGCTTTTAGTGCAGCAATTCCTTAATGGGCACATCTCCGTATGGGAAGAGCTGGGATCCTGTGCTCACCCCATCCTGTGACAAGGTCAGCTCTGCTCTAGCCAGGACTGAGGGAACGTTGCACAACTCAGAGAACTCTTCAGTCTGGGAGGTGCAAGTGAAATTTGCTTTTTCCGTGCTAGCAAAATTCTTTTGAGGCAAGGGAAACCAGATAGACACAAAAGACACCTTGACACTCATGAAACAGCCAGGTGTTCTGTGACTTGTCTAGCTGTATTTTGAGTCAGAAGATTCTTGCTCTGTGTTACCTTATCTGAAAGTAAAAAAAGAAAGGTATTAGATGTGGATGAACTTGATCCACAACTGCCTCTCAGCAGAGAGAACTGGTGTGATTGCTTTCCTTGACCTGAGACAGCCTGTGTGAGGTCCCTCTCTGACCTTGGAGGACGTGGCTGGGTTTCTCTTCTCCTGTCCTGGAGCCTTAACGTTCATGTGGCAGCGTGCCCCAAAGAGTGGGGAGCTGTGATGTTCTTTTCCTCCCTCCCTCCCCTCTCTCCATCTCCTCTCTCCTCCATTACTCCTGTGGAAGATCAGACACCAAACCATCGCAGGATAACTGTACCATGCGCATGGTTGGCAAAAGAAGACTTGTGCACACATTATGTTCACAATACCTTTCTCTTGACTCACTGAAGCTGAATGCTGTAAGAGTTCTTGGGCTGTTAGTACAAGCCTGAGAGACATTGGGAGATTCTTCCCAGTTCTGCCACTAACCTTTCTGCTGTGCCTCTCCACGCTTCGCTATCCCTGTCTGTACGATGGGGTGCACAGCATATTTCTCTGTGGCTAAAACTCCCTTCCCTCCAAAACCCAACCATCTAACCAAAAAATGCTTCCAGGTTTATCATTAAAACACTTTGCCCAGGAATGAAGAGTCAGCAGCTGAGGAAAATAGTAATGATGATATCTCCCTCTGTAAAATGCATGAGGTGTGTTAGGGAGACATGACCTCTCCCAGGACTAGTTTTCCCTGTTTCATTAATTCTGTCATGCTAACGCTGCATTTCTCAGGGCAGTGAGAGAGATGGTTTGATTGCTCATCATCTTTTTTTTTTTTTTTTCTGTTAGAGGGCAACTTCATATAGAAGCTTACATATGTATTATCCAAACATAACCTCCCTATATATAGTCCAACTCCTCTCCATGCCTGACTGTTGCTCTGCCACTCTTATCTTCCCATCTTCCTCCTCTGAAGGAGAGTGCCTACCACGTTCAAAGGACTTTGAAATGTTCTGGTACAAATCACTGTTTTTCTACTTCAGGAGGATTCTAATTATCCTTCACCACTGTCAGCATTTTACAGTGGGTTTTTTCTCTAGCAACAAGCAGGAGATGATTAGGATTTACCAGTCAAGATTATGCCTGCCTGGGAGTTTAAGGATCCAGTTTGTCTCCTGCTCAAGCCATTGCTTCCAGAGGCTGCAGGCAGAGTGCCTAATTCATTAGAGGGCTTCAGATATCAATCTCTGAGTCAAAGTAAATGAAAGCTGACATTATGATAAGAAATTATCCACTTCTGGTAGGTACATATGATCCACAGCAACACTGTGTGATTAATCCAAACTACCTGCTGAATGTTTTAAAATGGAAAACTGATATTTTACTCAATTTACATTCTAATTCTTTTGGAACTGTAATTGAGCTTACATGTTTAGAGGAGGAAAATGTCTCAGTCACAAAGTATTTTACAAATATCTTTTGTCTTCATATTATTTCTGGTCTTCCTGCTTTCTCTTGCTGGATCTGATAAAAGTGTCATCTTTTGAGGATCAAACTTTATTTAGAAATTCCCTTTTTACGGAGGAAAATAAGAGCTGAAATTTGTGGAGTGTTGCAATGAAACCCAATTACAAGGGATAAAAAGGCCAAGTGCATGAAGTTACAAGGAGAAATGCAGGACAGTTACATAATTATCTCCATTTGTGTATGTGTTTATATCACAGGGATTTCACCGATGCATTTGGGGCACCAGTGCAAATAAATATTTATATTTATATTTATATTTATATTTATATTTACACACATACCATTGCAAGAGTCATTATATTTTTGTTGTATCACAGGGTTGTTCCCAGTGCATGTATGGGGAAAACTATGTCATGTGCCTAACTAATTAATAGGAATAGGTACTCAATGCACCTTTCTGAGCCCTGGTGACCCTACACACTGGGACTGTGGCCCAGAGCACTAATGGTTGATGACCTGACTCTTTCAGTACTATCTGAGGATGCGTTAAGGATGCCTGTAGAAACTGAGGGGCACACTGAGGTTATCTGGGGGCAGATATCCAAATGGCTGGAATCCTGCTGTGGAAGAGAAGCTTGCTCTTGGTTCAGTGGTAGTGCTGGGAGACAGCTCTGCCCCTTCCACAGCTTCATGGAGAGCTCGGTGCCTGGTCAGGATTTTTTGGATGCCAGTCTGGGCAATAACTGTCTCAAGTGCCTTAGGTGGCCAAGCTCTGGATTGCACACCTGACATGAAGGGAGATAGGTCGTGAACTCACTCTGATCTCCTGTGGTTTTCTTTGTGTCAGAACTATATGGGGGAAGAGGCTGGGAATAATTTGGAGCTATGCACAGAAAGATCAGATAAAAATGAAAGAGGGAAGAAGCTTGACTGTCTCCTTCAGCCCTCCTTGGACTTCTATGCTGTGTGACAAACCTGCCATTGTGTGACAGCAGCTACTGCAGAGTCTGTCACACCCGACTACTTAGGTGTCCTAGCAAGTCTTTTTGTCTATTGCTGTTAGCTCTCATCGTCAAGATTTATACAAAAGTTCACAGAAAAAACAAAGCTTGATAATTGATAGCACTGAGTGGCTTTTTTTTACTCCTGTAGTAAATAAATAATAATAAACCCCCAACCTTCTTAGACATTTTAAGGCTTATTCAAAGCCCGACACTCCCAGATGTGCGTGGGATAAACCTGAGCAGGGGATGCCTGAAAGTTTGCCCTGTCTTGTCCCCCCAGAGCTGGACAGCGTGGAGGAGCTGGAGAAGAAGCGGATCTGCAGGATCGTCACCAAGGATTTCCCGCAGTACTTCGCAGTGGTTTCCCGGATCAAACAGGAGAGTAACCAGATCGGCCCTGAGGGCGGGGTGCTGAGCAGCACCACGGTGCCACGTGTCCAGGCCTCCTTCCCCGAGGGGGCTCTGACCAAGAGAATCCGCGTGGGGCTACAGGTAAAGATGCTTTAGTGCAGCACCTCTGCGTGCGTCTGTCTTGCTGCACGAGACTGGAGGCTACAGAGCCCGCAGCTCCTTAGCAGTGGGTTGTGGCAAGGCGTTTTTTCACCCCCGAGGTCTGAGGTGGCACCGGTCTGCCTGGGCACGCTTAGAGTCCCTCAGGCTCGGGCACAGTCCTCCCTGTGGCAAAAGCCCAGCTCCCCTTGGATCACCCCGTGATTATCGCTTAGCACTCCAGGAATGGAGAGAGGAAAGCAAAGACCTGCAGCCATCACAGCCCCAGCAGCTCTACAGCCACTGTGCAGTCCCCATCTCCTGTGGCAAAGCAGCAGCTTGTGAACAGGGTCACCGAGCTGCCCTCTGCCACAGGAGCGCGTTTGGTAGGGATTACATGCAGCTGTTTGCCAGCTGTTACTGGGTCAGAAACCTCCCATGTACATCTGCCGTGTCTTAGGACATTCACCAGTGGCGTACTAGGGAAAGAGCAAATAGCTTAAACTCTACTTAAACAAACTGCACAGAAAGTGGAGAAATATTCCATAGGAATAGGGGGCATCTTTGAGTTCAGTTAGTTGTCACTTAAAATTCCCTTAATAGTATGACAAGTCTGCTGGGTTCATGAAAAAGAAACACTGGTTTGGATTGCAGTGCTTGAAATTCACGCTGAAACATTTCTGTTAAAGATATTTCACATCTCAAGAGGATTAATCTTGAGAAAATGCAGGTTCTGCTGTTCTGGTTGTACAGCTGCATTCCCAGAGCTCTCCAGTGTGAAGGAAGTATGACATCTCTGTATGTAGTGTTGTGACTGCTGAGACTGCAGTGTAACTGCATGTTCTCTGCATATCAGTGCACTCTGCAATTTGAATAATAGCAAGTCACCGGTCAGCCTGATTGAAACAGACTTGAAAGTTTAAAAAAATTTAAAAATTAAAAAGGCAGATGGATGCAAACTCCCATTATCATGTCTGTCACTTTTGACTGTAAAAAATGTGAAATTTACCTCTAAGTCTTCTATAACTTCATGCATTCTTTGTGATTTTGACCCAAACAAGTATTTCTTTCTAATAACCACTGGAAGCACTGAGTACAGAGGTCAGTTGGAGTGCAGTGTTCCTCAAGAGCACAAGCCTGTGCTTGGCAGAGATGTAAGAATTGTCTATCACTTCCAGGAGACAGAGCCTCGTCTCACTTCTCAAGTGCAAAATAGGCCTGTTTTTGCATTTTGAAATTGTACGTAATGTCACTAATGACTGTAAATTAAGAACAAAACCAAACATGCTTTGAAAAACTCTCAGCAAATACTGCAGGGAACCTTCTGAGATTTATAGTTTAGCTCCACCATTTAGCAATTAGGAAATCAGAAGTAAGTTGTTGAATAAAAACTAAACACGAATTTCACTAATAATCACCCTTGAGAAGGCTTCCTGGAGAGAAAAAGAATTCTACAGAAAGTATGAAGAAAATATCATTTAGAAAATAATTCTGCATGTCTGTAAACAATTTGTAGCTCTAGTTTAAATATATTCTCTATGTTGACAGGCTCAACCAGTTCCAGAAGAGATTGTCAAAAAAATCCTTGGAAACAAAGCAACATTCAGTCCTATTGTCACAGTGGAGCCAAGAAGAAGAAAATTCCATAAGCCAATAACCATGACAATTCCTGTGCCACCTCCGTCAGGAGAAGGAGTAACCAACGGGTACAAAGGAGACACGACTCCCAGCCTTCGACTCCTATGTAGCATTACAGGTTAGAGAAAATCTTGCTCTTTGCAAAGGTGTCCGTGGCAGCAGCTCTGTGCTCCCTCTCACAGCTCCTGTTTTCAGTGAGGGAACGAACCTTGGTGTGCTGTGCCACTGGGGCTCAGATCAGCTCTCCTGAGCAAAGCCAGCTGAGGTTATTTCCAAGGCTCCCACTGAGCTTCTACCTGGTCCCATGCCATTGTAAAAGAACTCTCCCAACATGTGTTATTCTATGTTTAGCCAGTATGAAGAATTTCAGTCTTGGTTATTAAACGCGCTTGTCAGTAGAAGTAGCTAGCAGAAGTAATTCTCTCTTAGCTGATACTGAGGAGGGGTTGCTGTTGACTTGTAGGTATGTTCTTTGCTTGCATCATTGTTTTTTGTTGTGTGACATATGATGCCATGTATAACACGGAGCTCAGTTGCTGAACATTAATGTCTGGGCTCTCTTTCTGTGTGTGGAGATACAGATGTATTTTGTGCAGTCTGTGTGTGCTTAGTGTTTGAAAGGAAATCTCCCTGGTGTGTATTTGCACAGGAGGCACTTCCCCCGCACAGTGGGAGGATATCACGGGCACCACTCCGCTGACGTTTTCCAACGACTGCGTCTCCTTCACCACCAATGTTTCTGCCAGGTACGGGAACAGACCCTGCCATCTGCACCTCAGGAGTGGCTTCCCTTGATCAACACCCTGCATGGCTGTGAGGTTGTTTTGGCTTTCTGGAAGCCTTTCACGAGGCTGATGAAGCGGTGATGGCCCAGATGCTGCTTTGTCACTGCCTATCAGTGCCCCACACATCCAGGGCTGCACACAAAGCGCTGGCCTGGCTGTGGCGGGGTCCCCTGGCAGGCACACAGCCTCTGAGGGCTGCCATGCCACACAGGGCTTTGGTTTTGCTGTAAACGGCAACAGAAAGGGAAAGCTTAAAATGTTCATCCCATTAAAAAAAAAAAAAGGGGAAGAGTTCATAAAAATGTGTTTGTTTAAAAATTTAAAGATGTTTAATTTCTGCCTGTGGGCTTTTTAGTTGAAAATTGTATTGAATTGCTCTCACAAAAATTTTGTTTGCAAAAAAATGATGAGTTGAAATTAATCGTGATGGACTTCATAGACTTACATGGTGATTGGAGGCATTTAACAGGATCTGTACAAATCACATATCCAAGTGGAGAAAATTCATGGTAGAGCACATAGAGAGTTTATCATTCAGTAAATTACATTGCAACTATAAAAACCGTTATGAAAAGAGAAAAAATTGCTGGAAAACCAAATAGATCAGGGCTGAAATATTGTGGGAAAGGCTGATACAAAGTATAAATTATTTCTAATTCTTATCACACTTGTCTTCAAATTCTTAATCACAAGATGAGAAAAATAACAATATAGCACCTGTCTCTGGGAAACTTCACCACGAGCATATTTGATTCAGCCTAAATGGGAGATGTGATTTTGCTTTGTGTGTTATAAAGGTGTTTGTTTAGCAAATCAAATGTGTAGTGAAGCATCAGCACATTATAATATACATTGTGTGTGATCACAAGAAATTAAATTTCCCCGCTTTGGCTTCAAATGAGCCTTCAGATAGATAGTTTTATGAGACACCAATGTGAAAAGAGTCAGATAAGTATGTCGGCATTTCATTGCCAGGTATTCCCATTTCTGGATGGTTAAACCTGTACTGAGAATAAAAGGAAAATTACAGCTCTGGCAATTCTGCAAGGACAGTACACATGCAAAATGACCAAGGATACAGGACATACTTCTTCTTTAAGGCTTAAGCAATGTTGGAGCATAATGAAAAGTTGATTTAATGGTTTGCTTTTTCCCGCTCAGATTTTGGCTCGCAGACTGCCACCAAGTACTAGAGACTGTCGGGCTGGCAACACAGCTTTATAGAGAATTAATATGCGTTCCTTATATGGCAAAGTTTGTGATATTTGCCAAAATGAATGACCCTGTGGAATCCAATTTGCGCTGCTTCTGCATGACTGATGACAAAGTGGACAAAACTTTGGAGCAACAAGAGAACTTTGAGGAAGTTGCAAGAAGCAAGGACATTGAGGTACATTGCTCGCAGCTGGCTTCCTCCTTGTAGGTGGGCAGTGTGTTTTCCAAGTAGCAACAGCTCCTTCAAAAGCACAACAAACCCTGTTAAACAAAGGTTCACAGCACGGCTGTATCATCAAACTTCTCAAAGGAAGAACAAAACAGGGCAAGACTGGAGGAGCATGAGGGCTTGTGGATGTCCTCCTGCAGTCTGCAGTGGGGTTTGCACTCACTGCTGTCAAGTTGCCCCGGTTGGGCTTTGCAGACAGAGGGAATTCCTTCTCATTGGCCCTGCAGACACACAGTCATCACTAGGACTGACTTGTGGTGAAATCACAGTCAATAACTTATTATTTCTTGAAGAAAATTACAAGCTCTTACTTTAGAAAAGCCAGTCAGGTGGCTCATGGTTTTCCAAACTGCCTGTACTCATAATACCTTGCTATAATGCACAGTGATATTCTAATTTGCTGTTGAATGTCGCCAAGTGGGGACTTGTGTTAAATTCAGGAACTATTTGGGGGAAATCATGATCCTTATATGCATGAATCTACTATTAAAAGAGGTTTTATTGACTTTTATTTCTTGCTTTGCTAGGTTCTTGAAGGAAAACCTATTTATGTTGATTGCTATGGAAATCTGGCCCCTTTGACTAAAGGAGGACAGCAACTTGTTTTTAATTTTTATGCTTTCAAAGAAAATAGACTGCCATTCTCTATCAAGGTAAAAGAAAAACAAACTAAATAAATTATCCTACTGGTTTTCTTCCTTTCCACACTCCTTCTTCCTTTTTTTCAGCCCTATAGGACTAACTAGGATGTAAGTGTAGTTTTTAAATATGTGAATAACATGGAGAGGGTGCTTTGCTTGAAGCCACAGGAGAACTGCCTGCATCATCATCTACGGAATACCCATTACATGGATTCACAACATTTCACTGAAACCATATCTCAGATTAGAGCCCCAACATATTTACCAGTAGGTCACAATTTCTGAGAGACTAAACAAAGGAGATGCATTCAATAACATACTGTACTGCAGAGCAGCCTTCAGAAGGTGTGTGCAGGCTGTTCATCTCTAAGTGGCCGTGAATGGGTGCTCACTTTCCTCAGCCTTGTCACAGCTGCCCTGCTGAAGAGGTTGTTAAGCATTCTGGTAAACACAAGAGCAAAACATGGCAGAATAAAATGAAGTGAACAGACAGTGCCTGCCAGAGTGTGAAACTCTCAGGTTGGACTCACTCAACACCTTGTCTTGCTTGGGTCTGCCGTTAGGGAGCTTCAGGCTGACCTAACTCTTGCACGGTAACACATTTTCTCCTTCAGCACCTCAGGCTGAGCTCCAGCTTGGTATTATTAGTCTTTACATACTAGAAAGCTCCTCGTAGAAAGAAATTCTGAGAACCATTCCAGAAACCTCCTCTAGGACTCTGAATTACTACATATTACTACGCTGAAGCAAAATTTCATTTCTAGGTAAGAGACACCAGCCAGGAACCCTGTGGTCGATTATCATTTTTGAAAGAACCAAAGACTACAAAAGGACTGCCACAAACAGCTGTTTGCAACTTGAATATCACTCTGCCAGCACACAAAAAGGTATTTGTTTGGAAAAGTAAACATTTTTCTCTTGAGTTGGGTTGGATTTATTTTTGTTCCTTTAGTTTTTGTCTCTTTTTTTTTTTTATTTCCTGCTAGTCATAAAGAAACCCCGTGAACTGTCAGTAATGAGAATGCTTTGGAATATGATAAAGGCTTTTAAAATGTATGTTTTATTGGTTTTATTGTATGTAGAACGCTTTTAAAGTCTCTTGTTACTGTGGTGTCAAGTTCCTATAATTTTTACAATTCTGTTTACAGCTCATGCTTCAGCCTGCAAGTCATAGGTTTATGCTTTCAGTAATGTCACGTGTTTATTTGCATTGGATGTAAGATTTTTTTTTTTTTATTTTTTTTTCCGTTGACATTTTGGATTTGCTTTGCCTTATAAATCAGCTTGCATTTTGTGCTCCCAATTTGGTCCTTTTCATATCCTGATATTCTTTTCCCTGCTGTCCATTATAATATTCCTTGTCTCTGCAATGCATCTTGGGACCAAAAGGAAACAGAGTCAGATCAAGATGATGAGGTAATATAAACACTGTCTTCTGTTTTTATTTTCTTCAGATTTAGTGAAGAAAAGTAGTATGTTATAGAAAAAAACAAGCAACTATTTTTAACGGTGGTGTTGAAATGATACCTACAGAAAAATAACCCTATCCTCAACTTCTGATAGGCTGTTGTAAAACAGTAGAACTGCACAAATATGGAAAACCCCATAATTACAAACTACAAAATTAAAGCAAGAACTGAATAAAAGCAGTCTAAAATTTAAATAATTTTCTTCTGAAAAAGGATGAATTTATGAATATCAGACCAAGTCAAATTTTGGCAAAATCCAGAAGAGTTTAAGTGGATAACGTTTTACCTCTTGGAGTAACACTGACACTGCTATGGTAACTTGTATTTCTGAGAAGGAAAAAAATATTGCTGAGGCCACTTCAGTGGCCTTTAATATCTTACCTCTGTAAATAAACTGGATTCTTTCAAAAAAAAAAAAAAGAGTAAACCAGCCAAGAGGAATTTCTAAATATTGTGTTAAAATCCATTTTCAAATAAATCTCAGATATTTGCAGCTTAAAAATCCACTGTTTCATGGAAAACACAACATTAGATTGTCAGAAAATTGAGTGGGTCTTACTCATTAGAGGTAGTTAGAGATGAGATCATCTTACAAAAAAACCTACATAGATGTTTCGAATTTATCTAGCAGCAATTTTTTTTTTCTTTTCCTGGTGGCAAATAAATAGCAGTTGTCACCTGCTGGTTAGAATAGCTAAAAAAACCCCCCAAACAATACAACCCAAAACATTCCTTACATGTTAAAAAGTAATAATAGCCAAAACATCACTTTATCTCCACAGAATTTATTCCCAGTGAGCTATTATAATAGTTTTCTTTCTAAACGAACTGTATTTTTAGCCACATATTCAAGTGAGTTGATCTCTGAAGGACTATTAATATTTAAGACGCTACACTAAGCGCAGCAACTTATGAGGCAATTTATTAGTTAACAAGAGTAGTCTGCTTTCTAATCCACATCTTTGCATTTTGTGCATATTAAAAAATCCCTTCCCATGCCTTTTTTTGTCCTTAATGTATTCACTTTAAAGCCAGTTGTACATTGTGGTGTGTGTGCTTTCGGGACAAACCAATCTGGGGGGAATACTCAATCGGTCTGAGTCGCACTCTTATGAATGTTTTGTCTGTACCTGTAGTCTTTTGTGTTGACCTCCTGTTTCTAGCCAAAGGCGATTTATTTTACAGAGAATGTACAATATCACACCATTTCTAGTAGTGTGAAGCAGTTTATTGAGTGATAATGCAACAAGACAGTATGGAGATACTTTGAGGCAGGATAATGAGCTGCTCCTGCTATCTAAGCTCTTCTGCCTCCTAAGCAGAGGAATGAACCTGAGGGCTCACTCCTAGGGTTGCAGTCCCTTCCCTGCTTGCTGCGGAAGGGTGGTCACTCACAGCAGGTTTCTGTGCAGCCACGCTCCCTGCTCGGCAGTGCCTGGCACTCATCACACGGCACCCAGGAACACGGACTGCCTCTGCCCCCTCCCTGCCTGCTCGCCCAAATTCCGCTTCAGCATGCCGTCCTGAAGCTGAATGGAAGCGCCCATTCTCCCCTGTGGGGTTGTGTGCCACCAAAGCGGCCCATCCTGCTGAGGTTTGAGGACTGGTCTGTTCAGACGGGGGCAGGGGTTCCCAAGGCCCTAAATCGTGCTGTGTTTTATTGCAGACGGAGAAAGCTGACCGGCGCCAGAACTTCGTCTCCCTTGCTTTACGTAAGCGCTACAGCTATCTGACTGAGCCTGGAATGAGTGAGTTGCTCTTACCAAAGTACTAAACCATGTAGATGTGATTGCTCATAAGAAGAGACATTTTTTCTATAAACGTTGTATTTGGTGTCACTCTGGAGGAAAAAAAAAGAAAAAAAAAAAAGAGAAAAGGAAAAAAAAAAGCTGTCTAAAACAAAACTCCTGGATGGTCTGTGAACTCTTGTGTTGTGAGAGCTTGAAGAATCCTGACTGGCAAATTGTGTTAGTTAAGTAAAAATATAATAGTTTTTAAAAATGCTATGTACTTCCAGAGTAGGAGGACTGCAAATTGCTTTCAAAAAGAGTCTCTTCCTCTCCCCTTTGTAACATTAGAGAAAGATGCTGTAGAACGGAATTGTTACACAAAAATTCAGAAACCCACTCAGATAAGCACTTAAATGTTTAGATGCTTAGCCAAAATAGACTCTCTCATATTTTATATTTTCCCTCTTCTTTCTCCTTTCCTTCCCTTTTTCCTCTGTTCCCTGCAGATGCTTTTTATTCCCTGGCGCCACACATTGCTTCCTCTTAAACATGTGTTCCCCATGACCAGACCTGTGGCTTTCCTTTCCTTCCCAGTTAAATACAATAATGTATTTGGCTTAGCTTTTGCTCCTCACTTCTCCTCTCTGAGGTCGACTGCTATTGTTCCGCATTTCCAGGCTTTTTCTTGCCTTTTTTTTTCCCCCTTTCGACTTCTCAGTTGCTACCCTGCAACAGACCCTTTGATATAATTCCGTAAAATCCATAGACAAACTTCATCGGGTCTTGGGCATTCCCACTGGATGGCTGCTGCTTAATTATCCTGTAAGATCTGTGGCTTCTTTGGATCAGTTGTGCTCCAGAATATGTTACACTTCTGAGGCCGGGAAGAAGACTCCAAGCATATAACATCTGAAGAAGCTATCAGATCTGCTGAGACATCTTGATGGACTGTTAAGGTATTGTCACAGGCTTGATGGGAACTGAAAGAGAGGGAAAATAAAATTGCTGGAAAGAAGGTTGATGGCTGTGTATATCACTCACAATAAATTTTTCAGCCCTCACTGTGGGGGAAAAAAAAAGTCGTATTTATTCACCAAAGGCCCATTAGGTCTCATTTGCAAAAAAATAGGCAGACAGATTTTTTAGCTCTTCACCTGCAAAAAGGAGCACAGAAGCAGCATCTTAAATGTCCCTGAATCTGTGATTTGACAGGCAAAAAAGAAGTTAGGAGGGCAGCCTCGCTAGTCAGTTGTGACAGACTGGCTCGTCATGGTGCGGTTGGGTTCTTGTAAGACACGTCCTAACACTAACTGTTGCTGAACAAGTTATTAGTTCTTTTCAAAATCATTTTAGGTTTGTTTCTTGAACTTAAGACTGTATGAACTTTCGGTGAATGTTAGCAGCTGCTGCTAATTAAATCTTCATAATAAATAATATTATTGATAATATCTTCATAATAGTTCATTTAATGAAGTACATTTCGGGGTTTTTTTCAGGTGGGGAGAAAGAAGTATATTTCCACTTAAAAATATCGTAGTAAGGAAAAGTGGGTGTTTCTTGATTTAGTCTGTGCCAGTCAGGCCTAGTACTCAAGCTCTCTTCAACATAAATGTTCTCATGAAGTATCACCAGCCATCCACACTGACTTCTGGACTTTGACTGGCTTCTATAGGGCCAGCACATTTCTCCTTGCAGGATATGGACCTGTGGTGCACTGAATATTCACTATTTTATAGGAGTGTGTGTGCTTTAACAGTTTAGTGTTAGCCTTGTTGAAATTCTTTCACTGCGAGTTACTGTCTGTCTATAAGACAGATCAAGCACGTTTGACTGCAAATTATTAGTGTAACTTCAGAGAAAGGTATGTTGAATAAGTTCTTTGGATATTTTAGCTCCATTTCTAATTCCAACTTTAAAGAAAAAAAAAATCCTCAAAGTTGCCTTCAATGTCAACTCTGAATGTTATTGCTGTATCAGAGAATATGTTTGTGTAATGGGATTCCCAGAAATACTTTCTGACGTGAGTGCGTCCTGTGATGCATAATGTGGTTGATGATGATTCTGTTCAAAATGCCTATGGATAAGCTGAGAGTTCTGGGGGATGATAACATTTAACAGGTTTGTCCTTGCCAGGAATTTATTTCATAATCTATTTTTCTTTGACTGCTTTTCTAATGTTACCTTTTGAGAACTGTAAAGTTGAACAGGTCTGTCTTTGAGCTGATACAAGAAATCTCCTCAAAAGGTACCAAGACACTACATCTTGTAGAAAAAGTGTACTCTTCTTTTAATGATCTCTTGTGAAATGATTTTGTAAGGTTTACGTATTTGTGCTTAATACACCATACAAAATGTATTAATCTGTGTGCTCGTTCTGACATGACATTTGTGCATGAATAAAAACTGATTCAGTTGCTTTGCCTGCTCACAACTATCATGCATCATACTTGCCATATTTCATTTACGACATATGCTTCTTAAAATCATTTCATGAAAAGTTTTACTTTAACTTTTACCAGACAAAAGGAATATTGCATGAGAAATAAATGCATATGTTCCTTTCTTTCTTTCTTTCTTTTTTT
>VYZR01047332.1:0-27740 GCA_013400675.1 Oxylabes madagascariensis | reverse complement strand
TTTTTTTTTTTTTTTTTTTTTTTTTTTTAATGTTGACTCAGAAAAGCTCTTGCTCTTATTGGCTTTGTGAGTGTGAAGCATATCCGAACTGTGCATGGAAGATATAGATTTGAATTTATTCCAATTGCTTCACAGTTTGCACATCAATTGCCTGTCACTTAAAGGAATTTTGGTTTCTGCATGAAATAGTTCTGAAGTGGTTTAAAAAAACATTTTAGCTACATAATGTCTTTTTACGCAAGTTTATATTTTTGTATAGGTTCAAATCTGAACAGAACAACAATAGAAATTGTTAAACAGATAATTATAGTTGCACAAAGCAGAGACATACCTAAACAGGCAAAATAAAGCTGATATGAGTATTTCCGAAGTAGCACATCAGAAAGTCAATAGGAAGTAAGAGAAGAAATTTTGATGTGGCTTTATTTTTACCTTACGGATTCCTTTTGTGTGTTTTCTGTTCTCCATTGTTTGCAGATTTGGTTGCTATGTGCTTTCTGTCTTTCATTTCATGTTGTTTTTGGTTTGGACCTGTTATCAGTATATGGCTCGTTCCTAATTTTTTTCTTTCCTTTTTTAAATCTTCTTTTGCCTCCTTCATCCCAACTCATGCAAACAATTGTACTTGCTTTTTGTAATATTACAACGTTTACTGACCAATTTTCTTCTCTGGTCTCTCTGTTTTTCAACCATTTTTGTTGATTTTTATGTTTGATTTTAATTTAACAATTTAAGAAACAGTTGAACGGAGTGCAGGAGCAACAAGATCCCTACCTGCTACTTACTCATACAAGCCATTCTTTTCAACACGGCCATATCAGTCATGGACAACTGCTCCAATTACAGTGCCTGGGCAAACCAAATCAGGCTTCACTTCCTTATCAAGCTCTTCCTCTAACACTCCTACAGCTTCCCCATTAAAATCAATATGGTCTGTTTCTTCTACTTCTCCAATCAAATCCACGTTAGGAGCTTCTACCACATCTTCAGTTAAATCTGTTAGTGATGTAGCATCTCCAATTAGATCGTTTCGGACAATCTCTTCGCCAATAAAAACTGTGGTCTCGCAGCCTCCCTACAACATGCAGGTTACTTCAGGCTCTTTCGTCAGAGCTCCCGCCGTCACAGAAGCTGCCAGTCTCAAAGGGCTGGCCTCCACTACCACATTCCCCTCTCGGACATCTCCAGTGACTACAGCAGGATCTCTCTTGGAGAGATCATCCATAACCATGACGCCTCCAGCATCCCCCAAATCCAACATTAACATGTACTCTTCGAGCTTGCCACTTAAATCGGTCATCACATCAGCATCCTCACTTTTATCGTCCCCTCTAAAGTCAGTGGTGTCTCCTGCTAAGTCAGCAGTTGATGCTGTTTCATCCACTAAAGTCATGATGGCCTCGTCTCTCTCGTCGCCAGCAAAACATGTAGCTGGGCACACAGATGTACCATTGCTAAATGGGTCTGTGTCACCTCTGAAATACCCATCTTCTGCCACCTTAATAAATGGATCCAAAGCTGCAGGTGTTTTTCAAGACAAGATCTCTGCAGCTGCACATTCTGCAACTTGTGCTGCTAACGCAGTTGCTGACACGGCTGAGAGAGTGTTTTCAACAGCTACAACAATGTCATTTTCTCCTCTCAGGTCATTTGTGTCTTCAGCACCATCAGCTTTCCAGTCAATGAGAACTCCTCCCGCAGGTGCTTTGTACACAGCCCTTGGGTCAATATCTGCAACTACCTCATCAGTAACTTCATCAACAATAACAGTGCCAGTATATTCTGTAGTCAATGTTTTGTCTGAACCAGCATTAAAGAAGCTCCCAGAGTCGTCTTCACTTACCAAATCAGCCGCTGCGTTACTGTCACCTATTAAAACATTGACTACAGAGGCACGCACGCAGCCTACCTTTACTCGAACTTCATCTCCAATAAAATCATCCTTGTTTTTAGCACCCTCTGCTCTCAAATTGTCCACACCATCTTCCTTATCCTCCAGTCAGGAGATACTGAAAGATGTTGCTGAAATGAAGGAGGATCTGATAAGAATGACTGCAATATTGCAGACAGATGTCGCAGAGGACAAGCCGTTCCAACCTGACATACCAAAAGAGGGTAGAATTGATGATGAAGAGCCCTTTAAAATTGTTGAGAAAGTAAAAGAGGACTTAGTAAAAGTTAGTGAGATTCTGAAAAAGGATGTGTGTTTAGAAAGTAAAGGGTCGGCTAAAGTATCCAAAAGTGATCAAGGACACCTGTCTGAGGATGACTGGGTAGAGTTCAGTACAGAGGAGATTGATGAAGCGAGACAGCAAGCTTTGACAAGCCCTCCTGTATCTGTTCCAGAGAAGGTCCAAATTAAAACTAAAACCATGTCGGAAAAGGATTATAGCTTGTCAAAAGTTATTGATTACTTAGCAAATGATATCGGTAGCAGTTCATTAACAAACATAAAGTACAAGTTTGAAGAGGGGAAAAAAGAAGGTGAAGAGAGACAAAAGCGCATTTTAAAACCAGCCATCGCTTTGCAGGAGCATAAACTTAAAATGCCTCCAGCCTCCATGAGGCCTTCAACATCGGAAAAGGAGTTGTGTAAAATTGCAGACTCCTTTTTTGGAACAGACACTATTTTAGAGTCTCCAGATGACTTTTCTCAACATGATCAAGATAAAAGTCCCTTGTCTGACAGTGGCTTTGAAACAAGGAGCGAAAAGACACCTTCTGCCCCACAAAGTGCTGAAAGCACAGGGCCAAAACCACTTTTCCATGATGTGCCCATCCCTCCCGTCATTACAGAAACAAGAACTGAAGTAGTTCATGTCATCCGCAGCTACGAACCATCGTCGGAAGATATTCCAGAGCAGAAGGCAGAGGAGCTACCAGCCTCAAAACCTACCCCTACGTTTATGGAGCTGGAGCAAAAACCTTCTGGGTCCATTAAAGAGAAGGTTAAAGCTTTTCAAATGAAAGCCAGTGGCAGTGAAGAAGACGACCATAAGTGTGTCCTTAGTAAAGGTGTCCGAGTAAAAGAAGAAACTCATATCACTACAACAACTAGGATGGTTTATCATAAACCTCCATGCATGGAAAGTACGTCAGAAAGAATTGAGGAAACAATGTCTGTTCATGACATAATGAAAGCCTTTCAGTCTGGACGTGACCCTTCCAAAGAACTGGCAGGTCTGTTTGAACATAAATCATCAGTAACGTCCGATGTTAGCAAGTCTGCTGAAACTTCACCACAACATGCAGAGAAGGACAGCAAAATGAAACCCAAACTGGAGCGAATAATAGAGGTCCATATTGAACAAGGTAATCAGGCTGAACCTACTGAAGTCATTATTAGAGAAACAAAAAAGCATCCAGAAAAAGAAATGTATGTATATCAGAAAGACTTACCTCGGGGAGATATTAACTTAAAAGAGTTGGAAAAACATGATGCTTTTCCTTGTTCAGACGAACAAGGTCAGCAAGAAGAAGAGGAGCTCACGGCCGAAGAGTCACTTCCTTCTTATCTGGAATCCTCTAGAGTTAACACTCCCGTGTCCCAGGAAGAAGACAGTCGCCCTAGTTCTGCTCAACTCATGTCTGATGACTCTTACAAAACACTGAAGCTTTTGAGTCAGCACTCAATAGAATACCATGATGATGAGTTGTCAGAACTAAGAGGGGAGTCTTACAGGTTTGCTGAGAAAATGCTTCTTTCAGAAAAGCTAGATGTGTCTCATTCTGATACTGAGGAGTCAGTTACTGACCATGCTCTACCCCTTAGTGCAGAGTTACAGGGGACTGATAAACGATGCAGAGAAAAAGTAGCTACTGCCCCCAAAAAAGAGATTGTCTCCAAAATCTATAAAGATGTATCTGAAAATGGTGTAGGTAAAATGTCTAAGGAGGATCATTATGATAAAGTGACAGTGTTACACTACACTGGAGATGTTAGTAGTCACAAACATGCGATGTGGATGCGCTTTACTGAGGACAGATTAGACAGAGGTAGAGAAAAGTTGATATATGAAGACAGGGTGGACAGGACTGTTAAAGAGGCAGAAGAAAAACTGACTGAAGTATCCCAGTTTTTTCGGGATAAAACAGAGAAGTTGAATGATGAGCTACAGTCTCCAGAGAAAAAGCAGCATAAAAAAAATGGCAAGGAAATACATTCTAGCCAGAGCTCTGCCAGCAGCAGCCCTGAGAAAGTTCTGCTCTCTGAATTGCCATCGTCTGGGGATGAATGGAGTAAGGTGAAGCAGTATGCCCATGATGGGAAGTGCTTTCCCAAGGTGGATGAAAGAAAAGCATCCAGTTTGCCCAGCAGTCCTGAAAAGAGGATATATATGCAACCTGCAGAGGATTCTAAACGAACTATGGAACACAAAGGAAGTGCTCAGCAGACTGGAATACCCGAGACTGGATTTCAGCTGAAGCAATCAAAGCTCAGTTCCATTAGGCTTAAATTTGAACAAGGTATAAGTCCCAGAAGTAAGGACGTAACTCAAGAAGAGAAAAAGCTGGATGGTCAGTCCAAAATTCCAGTAAAAAAATTGCAAGAAAGTAAGTTACCAGTGTATCAGTCCTATTCGAGAGAGAAACACGCAAAACAAATAGAGGTCATTGATGGAAGCACAGCTTTACAGAAAGAAGTGAAAATACATGAAGCCCTTGTTCCAGGTAAAGGGAAAGCTGTGGAAGACCTCCATGCTTCAGACACACAAAAACAAAGAACTGAGGAAGTGAGGAAAGGCGTGCCAGAATGCTTTTCAGAACCACGGGCAAAAGACCTGGTGTATGGCTCAGACTCAACAGCGAAGGGACACTGGGACAAAAAAATCTATAGGACGTGGGAAAGTCCTGGAACTTCTAACCATAAAACACAGAAGGAAAAGCTTTCACATGTGCTGGTTCCAGATACAGTAAAAGAAAACCATGTTGATCATGCTGAATCTAAAACTGAGAAAAAAAGTGAATTTATCACTGTGACAGAGCACAAAGTGGCCTCAAATGGAATTAATTCTGAAGAAGTGAAGGAACTGACTGTAAAATCCCCCTCAAAAAGGGTTTTGTACAGAGAATTTGTTGTCAGGGAGGGGGAACGTAATGGTGAAGTGGCTGATAAAATATCCCAAAGGAAAGAAGAAATTGCTGTGTCCCATATTCCAGTCAGAATTGTTGAGGAGAAGAAAGCCATGCTTGATGGTGTCTATGAACTTTCAGCTAAAGTATCCCAATCAGCTGTGATTCAGGAGAAAGTTGAAAGACAGATTGATTATGTGGAAGATGAAAAAATAAAGCATTCAGAAATCAGAAAAATTACCAAGCAGCAGAGCTCAATAGGTCTAAGTCCTCCTGCTGAGGAAACAGAGTTATCCCCTAGCAAATCACCAGATTCTTTAGAATGTAGTCCAGGAAAGGAATTTCCTTCAAGTGACGTAGTTGACCCTGGTGCCAGTGATTACTTGGATAAAGTTGCACCGCTAGTAAGCACTGAGGGAGTAAAAGAAATTAAGACCTTACCTGTTTATGTCAGTTTTGTTCAAGTAGGAAAGCAATATGAAAAAGAAGTACAACAAGGAAGTATTAAAAAAATTGTCAGTCAGGAAAGTAAGACAGTACAAGAGACGAGGGGGACATTTTACACAGCTAGGCAGCAAAAGCAACCTCCTTCTCCACAAGGTAGTCCAGAAGATGACACACTAGAACAAGTGTCCTTTATAGACAGCTCTGGTAAAAGCCCTTTAACGCCAGAAACACCGAGTTCAGAGGAAGTGAGTTACGAGTTTACCTCTAAAACACCTGACTCACTGATAGCTTATATCCCAGGCAAGCCCAGCCCTATACCTGAGGTATCTGAGGAGTCAGAGGAGGAAGCAGAGGCTAAGTCAACATCTGTGAAACAGGCAGAGGTTGAGGAACCACAGGTTGACAAAACGTTACCTAATCTTATAAATAAGGACTCTAACAAAAGACCCAAAGGTAACAGAGTTGCCTATATTGAATTCCCTCCTCCTCCACCACTGGATGCAGATCAAGGCGAGTCTGAAAAGAAGCCTCATTATTCCACTGAGAGTGAAATGGAGATGACTGAAGTGAACTTGCAAGATGAACATGACAAGTGCCAACTGGCTGAACCTGTCATCAGAGTACAGCCACCTTCTCCTGTGCCACCGGGAGCAGATGTCAGTGACTCCAGTGACGATGAATCCCTCTATCAACCCGTTCCACTTAAAAAGTATACGTTCAAACTGAAAGAGCTGGAAGATGACCAGAAAGAAACCTCAAAACCCAGAGCCCCTGAAAAGATTGAGAAACACAAAGAGTTAGGACATCCCACTTCTGGGAAACCCAATGAGTTTGACACTGGGCTTGATTCACCCCAGAATGATGTAGTGCAAAATGGGAGTAACAATGACCAGTCTGTCACAGAGTGTTCCATAGCAACCACTGCAGAATTCTCCCATGATACCGATGCGACAGAGATTGACTCTCTTGACGGTTATGATTTGCAAGATGAAGATGATGGTTTAACTGAGAGTGATTCTAAACTTGCAGGTCCGGCAGTTGAAACCAAAAAGGACGTATGGACTACAGAAGGCATTCTAAAGCAGACTGATCGCTGCTTTAGCCAGAGTAAGCTTGAAGTCATTGAGGAGGAAGGCAAGGTAGGCCCTGAAGAAGACAAGACACCTTCAAAAGGTCCATCTTCTGACAAAGCTGGAGATAAGAGCGATAAGAAGTCAGGGGCGCAGTTTTTCTCTTTGGAAGGCAGACACCCTGACAGGACTGTATTTCCTGACTCGTATTTCAGTTACAAAGTAGACGAAGAATTTGCAACGCCTTTCAAAACTGTGGCCACCAAGAGTCTAGATTTTGACCCGTGGTCCAATAACCGAGGTGACGATGAAGTGTTTGAGACTAAATCAAGGGATGATGAGGCTAAGCCATTTGGTCTGGCAGTGGAAGACAGATCTCAAGCAACAACACCTGACACAACACCAGCCAGAACTCCAACAGATGAGAGTACGCCAACTAGCGAGCCCAACCCCTTCCCATTTCATGAGGGGAAGATGTTTGAGATGACTCGCAGTGGTGCAATTGACATGAGCAAGAGGGATTTTGTTGAAGAAAGACTCCAATTTTTTCAGATTGGTGAGCATACTTCTGAAGGGAAGTCAGGGGACAAGGGGGAAGGGGATAAAAGTACAGTCACTGCCATCACACAGCCACAGGCAGGGGACAGCACTGTAGAAACAAACCTAGAGAGACCAGTAGAAACAACAACAGTTGAAAATAAGCCCGGCACCCAGGCCAGTGGAGATTGCATGGAACAAACACTTGGTAGTAACTCAATGGAGAAATCATCGGCAGCAGTAAACGCTTCCAAAGTTGATCCCAAATTGCGCACACCAATTAAAATGGGAATTTCTGCTTCCACCATGACTCTGAAGAAAGATGGCCCTGGCGAAGTGACAGATAAGATAGAAGCTGTGATGCCAAGTGGTGAGGGATTAGAAAATGAAACTGTAGCAGAGATTGCGAGTTCAGCTGCTAGCCAGACGAGCTGTAGGCAAACAGAAAACACTGATTTTCCAAAAGATAATTTTAATAACAACAACAATTTGGATTCATCTGCTGTCCCTACAGATGATATTACCTGTAATGTAGTGCTAAAAGAACATTTGGAACCAAAATGTTCCCTCCAGAAAGCTAATCAAGCGAAAAGCTCTTCAGGAAAAGGTACAGGGACAACACAAGGACACAGAGTAAGAGATAAGCAAAAACCACACGGAGAGCAGCAAAAGTCAACAGAGTTGGTAGGAGCTAGAGGAAAATCAAAGCTTCCTGTAAAGGCCAGCTCAGTAAAACAAGTCTTTTCACAAAATAACCTCCAAAGCAATGCAGGGAGTAAAGCAAAAGAGGCTAGTAAGCCTGACAAAGCAAAGCAAAATAATTCTTCTCCCTGTCTAGAAGCAAGGTCTAGGATTCCTGTAAAAAACACACATAGGAATAATCTAGCTAGAAGAACTCCAGCCCTGCCAAAACAAGAGCAGGTAGAGAAAGAAAAACCAAAACAACTTCCTTCTAAATTACCAGTAAAGGTAAGATCTACCTCCGTCACCATGACAACAGTTAAAGTAAAGAAAAATCAGCTTAGGGAGGTATGTAAACATTCTATTGAATATTTTAAGGGAATTAGTGGTGAGACATTAAAGCTTGTGGATCGTCTTTCTGATGAAGAGAAAAAGATGCAGTCAGAGGTCTCTGATGATGAAGAAGACAGTACATCAAGGAACACATCCTTTTCAGAAGCTACTCAAGTTTACCAGCCTTCCATTACACCGAAGTCTGCTAGAGACATGAGAACAGAGGCAGCATCTATAAAATCAAAGAGTGAAAAGGCCGACAGTGAGAGGAGGAGGAGTAAGAGGACTGGTGAGAATGAAGGCAGTCAGGTTTCTGGAGCTCTCATGGCTCACCTCGTGGAGATCAAGCCTAGTTTGTAAAACTTTCAACTTGTTGATCCTAGTGCATGAACTGTTGTGATTGCCTGTGGAGTGACTTAACTGTAGTTTTCATTCTGTCATTGTCATCTGTATGTGCTGTCTTATTCTCTTTTTCCTTCCTTCAAACAAATTCTGTACTGTAGAAAGCTAGTGAAGCATGCCAAAGACATTCATGTAACTCAGAAATTGATGTAACTCAGAAATCAAAAGATGTCTTTTGTGACAGTATATTTGTTTTGTCAAAGTAGAGAAAATAGACAATAATCTGGCCTTGGTGGTTTTCACCAGTAATTGAACAACTTGTCCACAGTCTAACAGCTAGATTGTCAGCATGTTTGGTTTCATTACACGACATCATGTAGTTTTACATTTTGGCTTTACACAGGTGAAAATCTAAAAGTGCAAAAAAATTTTGTTTTGTAGGTTATTAGGTCACACAACCATTCTAGTAAACAATATAAGCACTGTCAACTTAGTCAATTAAAGCTATTATTTATAATAAACTATTATCCGGTATTGTGGTTTTCTGTGCAAAATCTTTTTAATTGAGAAATTGTAAATCACAGGTCCACAGAGTCCATGTGAACGGACAGATATAAGGATGGCAATTGTAGCTGATCACCTAGGACTTAGCTGGACAGGTAAGATTTTCTGCTTTAATATTGAAATCAGTCTTTGCTATTGCATTTTTAGGTATTCTTTTACCGACAGGCGCAGCAAGACTGCATGAGGCTCTCCCAAATTCGCAGCCAGGCCAGCTTCCCAAAACCTGCAATGTATTGCTGGGCAAAGATGCCTAATAGGAAATTATTCCTTGATCTTTCAATAAATCAAAGAGAAACTCGGAGAAGATAGCTAAATGGCTTTCCTCTCAAGACGTTCTCCCAAGGAGCTGAGAGGCTCTACCTGCCTGGGCTCAGGGCTGCCCCTGGGGTGTTTGCTGTCCCTGCACAGCAGTTTCCCCAAGCCCTGGTTGCAGGGAGCCCAGCAGCCAGGCAGGTCGGTGCTGGAGGCTCTGCCCACCTGTAGCCCCCTATGCTGGCAGGCAGAGCTGCAGCAGCCAGCTCTGCCAGGGCTCAGGTGACGACAGCACCAGTGCTGAGCTGCACAGGGTGCTCCCGGGGGAATAACAATCAGTGGAAATAAACAGAGTTTATAAATTAGCAGTGATGAGGCAATCTCCAGGGAGGGCTTTTTCATCATGTTTAAGTGGCTTACTGAGTATAAGTGTGATAATTGCTCCCAGAGATAATTGAAATTCAAAAATGATGTCTTAGGAAATTAAAGTATGGGGATATAATGCCATGTTCATTGTTACCTGTAAAATTTGTGTCAGGCAGTTTTGTTGATGTCTCTGTGACCTATGGAAGTTAGTATTTTTAAGCTTGACAAGGCAGTTGAGGGATTTGTGCTTTCTGTGGTTTTGGATTTGTTTTCTTTTCTCGCTTGCTTTTTTTGTCTTTATAGAACTGGCAAGAGAACTGAATTTTTCTGTGGATGAAATAAATCAAATCCGAGTAGAAAACCCAAATTCTCTTATTGCTCAAAGCTTCATGTTATTAAAAAAATGGGTTACCAGAGATGGGAAAAATGCTACAAGTAAGTTCAAGTGGTTACTTTTGTTGTTTATAAGTTATAACCCATTTCATCTGTTGCCGAGTTGAAGAAAACATTATGAATGTCCTTCACAAACCATCAATGAAAAAAGAAGTTTCAGTTACATTTTTACCAGGAGTCAGAAATATGTAATATGTATTCACTTTATACGCAGAAGGAAATTGTCTTTTCTCTACATCGATAATTGATGGGACAAGTAATGAACTTCAACTCCAGTAAAGAAAATAATAAGGAAAACTTTCCAGTAGCAAGGAATGTGAAACATGGAAATGACTGCCTGGAAAATTTAGGTAGTCTCACAGTATTGCAGGTCATAGGAAAAGGCTAAACTTCTTCCTATGAGGAGTGATGGAGACACTGATTCTGTGCTGATAATTCTGGGTTTATCTGTACATTTCACTTGAATTGCTCAAACTGAAAGAGAAGGGTTGATTTTTGTGTGGCGTCAATGGTGTTTGTTACCCTTCTCTGATCCACAAACTCCTACACGCCCATTTGAGTCTCCTTTGATCTCTTTCACTGTCAAAGTAATTTCCAGTATTACTGTGTTCTCACAACAGGATTATTGTAAATGAGATTTCATGATGTACTGCATGAATAGCCTTATATGCATTATTACCTACATGACTGCCTATTCTGTTGTTCCTCAAAACAGAATAGTAAAAGGATTTTTACACTGCCTTTACACTCTGGTAAAAGGATATTTTGTATCAGTAGTAAGTAAATATGTTCTTTAAGAACTATCTGACCTTATTCTTTGTGCCTTCTGTGCTGTAATATAATTCTACTTGGAGAAAGTATAGACTCTTAATAGATGTGTATCTTGAGTAAGTAGGCAGCTGAATGACTGCTCAGACAAATGCTGGGGTTTGCTAGAACCAAAGGCATTGGGACATGCTAGCAGTTTGTAAGTAATGAGATGTGAACGTAACTGAGAAAAATGATCACACAATTCTGCAATGCTGAACATTTTTCTGATGTGTTTTATTTTTTTTTTCAGCTGATGCCTTAACTTCTGTATTGACAAAAATTAATCGAATAGATATCGTGACCCTGTTGGAAGGACCAATATTTGATTATGGAAATATTTCAGGCACCAGAAGTTTTGCAGATGAAAATAACGTATTTCATGATCCCATTGATGGTAATTGAATTCTGTAGTCCTATTTAATTTGGTGACATGTCCAATAATACAATAATGTTGTATAAACTAGACTTTAAAGAAAGATTGTAAGTTCTACAGGAACAATAATTTTAAATGTTTAAGGGGGTTTTCCTCTCCTAAAGCATGATACAATAGAATATCTCAGCTGGAAGGGACCTATGAAGATCATCGAGTCCAACTCCTGGCCCTGCACAGGACAGCCCCAAGAATCACACCACGTGCCTGAGAGCATTGTCCAAATGCAGCTTGAACTCTGGCAGGCTTGGCGCTGTGACCACTTCTCCATTCCAGTGCCTGACCACCCTCTGGGTGAAACACCTCTTCCTAATATCCAGCCTAAACCTTCCTGCTGACTCATGTTCAACTTCCCATCGACCAGGGCCCCCAGGTCCCTTCCCACAGGGCTGCTCTCCAGCCTCTCATTCTGCAGCCTGTACACACAGCCAGGGCTGCCCCATGCCGGGTGCAGAACCCAGCGCTTGTCTTTGTTAAACTTACATGGTTGGTGATTGCCCAGCCCTCCCTGCCTTGGAGCTGCTCCCAAATTCATATCATCAGCAAACTTCCTTAGTACACCTTCAAGTCCTGCACCCAAGTCATTTATGGGTATATGTAGGTTGCACATTAATATCTCAAACCATAAGTGCAGAGTCCCACAAATATGTGCCTGAGTAGACACTGGTTCCCACCAGCCTCAGTGTCAGTTGACAAGACCAAACTTTTCTCCTGCAACAGTTGTCCTTTGTGGCTTGTCTGTGTCTATTTTTTATGCACCTGGTATTTAATGCTTGACAATTACCTGGAAATATGTGTATTCTTTGGCTTCCTGTCTAGATATGTAGTAGTAAAAATTCTTCAAGGAAAAAAAAAAAGGAAGAACAAGGAGGGGAAAGTGCATAATATTTGCATGAAATAAATTAATGTGCAATTTACTACCAAGCCTCTTTGGGACCTGTGAACATCGATTGCTTTATGATTTTCACTTGGAGCATTTCTCCAATGACAGTAGATAAATAAGAAAATGTTTTATTAGTGCATGAATAAATATCTTTTTCAGTCTGCTAATGGGTAAAATTGTGTAATAGTTTTCACATGGAAGCTGTATCAACTGAAAGCAGAACTATGCAGGTTAAATTTGAGTCAGATTAAAAGCAAAACTGAAATTCTCCTTGTAAAATAAAATTTCCATAGGAGTGGTTATTATTTATCAGTATACTGAAGATGGTAAATGTTGACTTTTTCTTGTTTCGAATGTTAGATAACAGGCGCTGGATTATTACTTTGATTTTATTTGCTTATAAATAGCTCCAAAAATAAGATAATTTTTTTGTAAGTAACATTTCCTTTGGTTTTTGTAGTTTTTTCAATTATGTTTTGGCTTTCTCTGTATTTTATTAAGATTTTTTTTTTCCTTCAGAACATATGAGCTCAGTGTACCTCCATTATTGAGCAGCATTGCTGGTCATTGAATCATTGCACTACAGAAATAGTTTTCTGCTGACATTTTAAGAAAGTTGCTCTTGAAATGTTGCTTGAGCCTTTTCACAGTAGCATCAATGTTTTTATAAAAAAGCGCTTCTCTGCAGTTGCTTTGTGTCTCTCCTCTTCTCTGAACCTTCCTCAAGCTTCCTTTCCTCACCAAGACCAGACCACCTTTGCCTTTCTCTCGGCTGGTTCAGGAATCAAACCCCCAAGCCCTGTTGATGCACCTCCCCTTGCAGGCAGCACAATGTCCAGTTAACCACACAGCATGTGTTTTTTCCTTTCCTAGGTTGCCCAACCTCATTTGCCAGAATCCGAACTTAAGGTTTCGTTGCCATTTTTTTATTTGTATATTCATTTCAATCCTTTTGTATTGTTTTTTAATGTTTTCATCAATTTTTCTTTTCTCTTTATTTGATCAGTGTATCTGATTGTACCAATGTCACCAAGATCACCTCAATCTTCAAGATCACCAAGATCTCCTTACTCACCACAGTCCTCTCACCCGTATAACTTCACTGTACCTGAAATATTCATATAGCTCTCCCTTGTTGTGTTTTTGTTCTTTTATCCTTTCGTTAACTTCCTTACTTTAGTTTCTTTCTCCTGCTGTGTATTTAGATCTACTATCTTTTAGCGTCTTCATTAGGATCCATTTCTGTTTTTCATTCTTCAGCTAGTCCATTCTTGTACTCTGTGGTTAAATTGGAGGTATATGTTAGTAACACTGTATTTCTGGTATTGTGTATTTTTATATAAAAGCATATTAAAAATGTGGACCTGCTTTAGAAAGAATACCTGCCGACAAAAAAGTGGCTGTCCTGTGTTATGATCTACTGCTGTCTTTAAAGTCTGTTCATTAAACTTCCAAATTTAAAAAACAAAAATAAATAAAAGCTTGGAAATAAAGATTTACACAATATGGCTGCAAGAGATTGTCTTGTATGTGAAGGGACAACCATCCTTGTCCACATTTGATTTATTGCATGCCCGTAAGACAATCTGCTATAGCTTGAAAATGTTTAAAATGGCTGCACATGCAATTGCTGAAAACTTAACGGACTATTAAAAAAATAGTCAGAAGTACTGGCTTCACTGTAATATTCACTGGCAGTACTCATTCTTTGTTCGGTCTCTTTTGGACAAAGTAACAAAATCTATCAGAACTGCATTGATTCTTATACACTTGCACCTCCTCATATGTTTCATACTTTATGTAACCCGTGAATCATTTGGCATTTGCTTATTTGTTGCTCCATGCTTCATCCCAGTCAGTCCAAATGTGCTGTCTTCCTTAGGTTATCCCTCCATTCAAGTGGAACTGGAAACTCCCACTGGGTTGCGTTTCGTGCCGCCCACCCCTTTCCACCAGGACGATTTCCTTAGCGACACCTCTAGCCTAGAGTCACCCCTTAGAACTCCCAGTAGACTGAGTGACGTGTTAGTGACCTCCCAGGGACACGTAGATGGTACAGCAGCAGCACCGCCAGTGGTGACTGAAGAGGACACTTCACTGGATGACAGCAAAGTTGATTTCTCAGTGCCTAGAGAAGGAACACCTAAAGATATTTCCGTAGGCGAGAGCCAGTTGGAGGAAGTGGACCTTAAAGATTTTCCGCGATATCTCGGTAGTTATGGCGGGATATCCAAAGATGCTAAACAAAGGCAGAGTGAAGAGACTAGTAAAAGAGGAGTGAGGACTGAACAGCCTGAGAGAGAAAAGTCTGGTACTGATGAGGAGATGGCGGCAGAAAAGTTTAAGTCTCTGTTTGAGGACATTCATCTGGAAGAAGGAGCTGAGTCTGAGGAGATGACGGAAGACAGAGTATGGTCAATTCTTAAAAGTGTTCAACAAGCGGAACGCGAAATGTCTTCAATTACAGGTTGGCAGCCTGACTCCTCCAGCGTCTCCGAGGCACCGACGTCGGGACGCAGGATAGGCGGCAGCCTGCTGGATCGCCTGGACGAGAGGTGAGCCCCCCTGTGCTGCAGTGTGTGTGTCAGCAGCCTTCCCAGCTGCCTCGGCCACCAGCAGCACTGCACAGGCTGCTGCTCTCTACCCTGTGAGAACGTGTCTACCTACTTGCGTATGCAGTCAAAAGAAAAACTTGATTTGGCCTCAGATATATTTGTCTTTGAAATGTGTATTTGTCAGGTTTCATTCTCGATATAGGCATTTGAGAAGTATTTCATATTATCTTTAGCAGGTAATATTTCTTTTCACGCTCTTTATCTTGTGTATTTCTATTTATAATTCATCTCAGTGGTGCATAGATGCAGCTGGAATCAAGAACATTATCTGAAACCAGGATGCTACATTACTCTTATTTTTGAGCACCTTTATAGCAGTCATCCTTTCCATTTGCATCTTTTCGCCTTCCCTCAGATAATTGTTACTTTTCCCATAAGCCAATTTTTGAACTGTCACTTTTTACAACGCTTACTTCAAGTGCAGTATGTCATGCTAATTTACTAGACTTTTTAAAAGATGAGTTATGAGGCATAAGAAGGTAAGAATGGTGATACTAAACCCTGGTCCTGTATGTTGTCTCACAGCAGTGACTGCAGAGGAAGGAGAGTGATGTATGTGCTGTTTTCCCCCTGCACTTTTCCAAGCTCTACTTGTCTTTGACATAATGACCTGCTGAGAGGGATGCTTTCTATATATTTATCCTCAGTACATTTATTTCTCTTGTACGAGCTTTTCAGCCTGCCCTTGCACCTCCTTAAGCTTTCAGCATTGACAGTATGTGTTGTCCTGTTCAGCCCTACTGGTGCCCACTGGACAAGGGGTTCCTGCGATCACTAATTGAAGGAGCCAGCTCTGCAGGAGCTATAAATCAGCACAGAATGATTATCTGCACAGTGATCATTTGTCTGTGAAGCAGTTTACATCCTTTGCATCTTTGACTCGGGATGTTTTAGGGTTCCAAGGTGGCGTTAGATACTCTCTTATCAAATCCAGTGGGAATTTGGTAATTGATTTCAGCAAATTCATTGTCTTTCAATACTGTAAAGCACTTGAATTGCTGCTGATGTAATTCCTGTTGTTAAGCAAGTGTTGTTATTCTGATTTTATATTGTGTTGAATCAGTAAAATAGATCACTTCTGGAAGTAAAAGGGCTTCCTTAATAAGATATCAATTTCTAGCTAGATGAATTCACTTTGCTATCTTTTATAAGAGTTTTGCCAGCGAACAGCTGGCATATTTTCATATGCCAGCATTACACATAGTGTTTAACAGAAAGTGAGGAAAAATACAAAGGAAAACTGTTTATGAGAAGGGCAGGTGAAACCTCTCCATAGGTAATCCGAAGCAAAAATCTGGTCAGCTTTCTATCTTCTGGTAACCTTCCTTGCCTTTGACTCTGCGTATTACTGAGACTTTGCAGTATCTAAGGACTTACTTGCAGATAGCCATATTTTTTAAAAGGCAAGCTCTATCTGGAGTGCAGATATTGTACTTTGGGGGAAAAATAACTGGTAATTGCATGGAAACAGATACTTTCATCACCTCTTTGATTAGAGAGTGGTTTAAAAATTAGTGCCTCGAGGCTTTAGCTCATGATTATACAAGAGAACGGGTATATTTTTCTTCTCTTTTTCTTCCCCTCCACCAAGTGAAAGGAGATTAACATAAAACATTTGGCCTTGTTTCCAGTGTCCACCGTATTTTCATTGCTTCTGAAATGATGCCATGATGCAGAAGACAAGGTTATTAAATAGATTGATGTTTGCAAGTGGAGTCTAAAATTTTACTTTCCTCTGTGTGAAACGTATGGGCTCAGACTGAAGGCTCAGTAAGAGGCTTGGTGCTTTGCCCTTCTGGCTGTGATTTAAGCCCTGAACAGCTGTCTATTCCTTTCTCTTTTTCTTGTAGTTCGGACCAATGTCGGGATTCTGTTACCTCATACATCAAAGGAGAAGTAGCGAAGCCAGAAACAAATGGAAGCCTATCCGAGTCCACATCAGAGGCAAAAACTAAATCCTACATCCAGGAAGCTTTAAATGATGTGGGAAAACACAGTGACAAAGAAGTCCTGAAAACAAAGTCCCAGATCTCAACTGGTACTGATGAGCAAACATTATCATCAACAGCATATCAGAAATCTTTGGAAGAGACCAGCAAGCCAACAACAGAAGGCAGCAAAACATCTGTGCCTGTCAGTGTGAAGAAGATGGGCTGGAGTACTTCTGAGGATGGCAAGCCAAGAACAGGCATCCAAGAGGAGGAGGGAGCAGTAATGTCTGAACAGAAGGTACAGTATGTCCTGTAATAATTAACAACATGAGGAGTCCCTGTTGCTTGACATATTGGTTGACAATTTTTTTTGTATGACTTGTAATGTTGTTTGTGACAGGGTTAGGGGGTTTTCTTATCCTTTTTTATGCCTTTTCTGTTTTGTACTGAATTGAAAAAAGTGGAAGCTACTGGAAATTTTTATTTGTGTTGTGAATAGAATGGGGTGGAGTCAGGATAGGCAGGGGAGCCAAGAAGGGCTGCATAATCCCCTCCCTGCCTGGCCCTGAGCTCTGGAAGAGGTTAGAGCAGCTTCTGGGAGCACTGTCCCGCATCACTGGGGAACAGGCCCTTCCCTGCCATGGCATACCACCTGTGCAAACAGTGCCAAACTGCTCAGCTGTTCTCCATCTGTTTCCACTAAGGTGTTGCCACTGGTTTCCCACTCTTCCTGTGGCATTGAAGCAAATGATAGGAGCAAAGAAACATAGGGACCCTTCAGGCTCTGTCCTGCTCTTTGTCCCCAAAACTTCCTGCATATTTTTTTTTTTACTCTGTTAATTTGCAGAAAAGGAAATTTTGGATGATATTTAATCTCCTCCTTATAGTTTTATTTTTTAAAGGCCTTGTTCATCCCAACTTCAGAGTCCATCCAGCCAAGATGAATAAAAAGATTTCTAAATATGTAAAGCATTTTTCCAGGTGTTGGTTCTTTCTCCTTAAAATGCTGCCAAGAGGCTCTCCTTCCTTCCTTTCTACCTTGCCTGACTCATACACCCTTAACTGCAGAACCCCAGTTACAAGTTGCTTTCTGACAAAGAAATTTTGATGGCTTTCTCAGGTTGCTTCTATTTATTTACCAGAAGCTTAGAAGGACAGTTGACTCAAAGAATGGCTTGTAGCCCAGTAGCTGCGTGCACCTCACACCCCAACAGTGGGAGGGTCGCCACAGAATAGACCTCAGGGACAGGGAACCAGGCTGAAAAGGGGAATTGCAGAGTTCCTTCTGAGTTCCTTCTACATTCCTCTCCCTGCCGAAATTGTCTTTTCTTGGGTGTAATACAGGAGGAGATTATAACTTGGAAGCAAGATATTTCAGTGGAATTGTTTCTAGATGATGCAGTTGTTGTGTTTTGGTTTTTTTTGTAGCACAATAAAAATGTTGGCTGTGGTGGGCTGCGGTAAATCATTCAGGTTTAAATTAGTTCATTTTAAACTATTCTTTCGATTATACAACCAAGAATTCTTTTATTAGATGGTAACGTAATCAGTTTCAGCAGTTATGCAGCATATGATTGTTATTATCATGTTATTAGTTCGTGACACAGTAAGATCTTTCCTAATGTTTGCTAATTACTGGAATACTTTAAAAATGTAAGTAAGAGCCTTTGCCTTCTTCAAAGGCAGTTAAAGGCAGATGGCAGCGTTCCTCAGTGTTTGTAGGCTTTGGGGCAGACCTCAGCCTGGTGGTGCCATGCTCTGATTAAATGCAGGGGTGCGTGTAGATGCACGCTGTAACGTGCTGAGGGTGTGCTGACATGCTGCACTTCCCCCTCTGCATTCCCATCAGTGGGAAGAGAAGCTGTCACCCACTTTTGTGTGCTCTTTACTGTTGGATATCCCATCTGGATTGAGAAGAATAAGCAAGTGCTTTTCTTAGGCGTGCTCTCTGCACTACTTTGCTTTATTGGTAAAGGCTGACAATCTTATCTGCTAAATAACAAGTCTTTTTATAGGCATGATTTTGAATAAACTGATATCAGAAAATAATATCATTTTAAAACGTGGGTCTCTCACAAAGCCTGAATGGGTGAGAAACTAGCATCTGTTAGAATGACAAGAACTGCTTCTATTATCTTGTTGATATTTCTTCAATAATGCCCTCTAATCTAAGTTGAATTCAATAAGTTTAATCACTAACGCAGTCCAATTCATGGTGAGGCGCTTCACATGCTGTCATGAAAACAGAAAGAAAATTTCAACTGCAGTCTTTTTGCAAGGCGTTCTTCAGAAATGCTCCATAAAGAGAAAAGTATGGAAGAAACAGATTTACTTCTGTGGAGAGAAAGTGGGAACAAACTAAAACTACACTTGCCAAAGTAAGATATTTTTATCTGTGACCCATTTGGAAAGAGCCAGGAAGCAATAGTCACCCACCTGCAGGAGAAGGGCTGCCGCAATGTTTTGGCACGGAGTTTGCACCAAAAGAGAAACTCAGACTATTGATACTGGTCTGACGCCTGGTGATGTGGATGAAACAAATCCTTGGCCTCATCCCAAGTCCACGTAAACATTTACAAAAGCATTGCAGTAATGGTGTAGGTCATGTAATTCTCTACAAATGCTCAAGCATCAGATTCCAGTGATCTTTTTAAATGAGAACACAGCACAGTTGCTCTGTTATTTCAAAGAAGATGATGTCCAGCACATGGTCAAGGTGACTCTCAGTGTCAGAATTCCATCATAAATAAACCACTTTAGAGCTGTTTATTAAAAATAACTTTTCCTCTAAAGCCTTCATGCCCTCTGGAAATCTTCTGCTTTCCTGTTACTTCTTCAGGAGAGGATTGATTTATAATTTTTTGTATCTATATTTGTGCCTCAATGCCAGAGGACTGCAGATGAATTCTGTCATCCTGCCCTAAATGCTTGTTGTTATATAGTTATTTTTCTCCTCCACCCACCTATGCCCACTCTTATTTTGCACATAATTTCTGAGAATTTCTTCTTGTTTAGAATATCTTGGGCCAGATTCAGAAAGAGGAACAGATACACAGTTCACAATATCCACTGTCCATGATTTTAAAATCAGTTTGAGGCTGTCATTGAGTAAAACATAGAGGAAATTTTCAAATTTCTCTGTTCAGGAAAGGGTTGGTTCAGCCAAATATCATGGGAGAAGGGTCTCTGTCCTCTGTCTGTCACACGCAGAGGTGGGAAGCCCCTTGTCAGGCACCTGCACACAGAGCTGCTCAGCCCCAAAGCTGAGCTTCTGGGGTTTTGGGAACACACTGGGGCTGGCAGAGGGTGCCAGAACAGGGTAGACACCTGTGTGGGGTAGCTGCGATACCTGTTAGCATCAGGCTGAGACCAGCACCGGGCTGTGCCCCCTGAGCTGAGCTCTAAAAGCTCCTTTCTTGAAAAAATGCAGAACGGTTGTGCTTCACACTGCAGTTTTACCACTCATAAAAGCAGGTGAATACTGAGCAGGAAAGCCATTGACATGGAGAAGTTCTTCAGAAGGCCTTTTTGTAACATTCTGTGTGGAGGTGCCCCACTGAATCTTTCTGTGTGCTTGTCTTCTTTTTTTTTGTTAGGGAGTTCATTTCCCATGCCTTGTGAATCCATAAAACTTGTTTGAAAGAATAATTTTTTGGAGAAAAAAAATCAACTCGTTATGACAAGGTTTAGGGGTTTTTTACGTAAAATTTAAAAGAATTGCATAAGGTTTTGAAATTTCACAGGTCAGATGCATTCCAGATACCATTTTCTGAGACTTGAAAGCTGCTGAGATATTCCATAGCTGGTATAATTATCGGGTTACAGCATGCCAAGGAGCAAAAATGCCTCCTCCATCATGTACTTTAGCAGTGAAACTGCGAGTCTTTATGTACATAACAGAGACAGGGAAAACATTGTCCGTGATAACCTCTGTTTTCTTCTCCTAGTCCTGATCAGCATGTTCTGTCTTGCAAATGTGCTGTTCAAATGTACTAAAACTGCATTTATTAGGAATATAGTGACAGTGACAGTGAGATTGAGAGTGATTCAAGCTCAGATGAAGAACAGAGAATTACTACAAGAGTTTACCGACGGCGGTTGATTCTGAAGGTACTTTGTGATTTGCTTTCTTGAGGCGACGTTGGCATGAACGTGGGTTTGGTCTGCTGTGTCAGAATGTCAGTTTTGGCATACTGGAGCCCCCGTGGTAGTGTGTTTTCCATTGCCAGTATGGATTTATAATCCAGTGCTAGGTTGCCTTTCCTTGCTTTAACACAAGTTTATGGGTGACTCCTGTTAGAAAACAACTGTACTGCATGGAGTGCTGTGTCCTTCACTGCCACTGTTGTGCATGGCATCTTAAAAACTGCAGCCAGATGCAGCATGTTGGTCTCCTGTAGAGCAAGTATGAGCCACTGAGAAAGATGAGTAACAATCTTCCTTCTTTTTTTTTTTTTTTTTTTTCCTGTTGTCTTTAAAAAATTCAGAGTTACAAGTTAAACATTTGCAGGAATATATGAGTGGGGTACAGGAAAGTATGAGGCACGTACTCTGGTTGAAACTTGTGGTCCTAAGTGCTTAATGTGTTCTGGAAAACTTTCTCACTACAGCAGATGATCCTGATTTTAAATCTACCAAAGTTAATAAAAGTCTACCTTCAGTAGACTCTATTTAGTATATTTATTTACAGATGGCCTTTACTGACAGCACAATATACTATATATACTGATAACAATGGTATACTCATATAAGTAATTGTATTTGCCCTTATAATATTTTTTGTGTGGTCATACAGTATGACACTATTTTCCTACAGCATAGAGCATGAGAAAATAAGTCTCTATCATAAACTATTATGTAAGTCCTTAGTACCTTACAGGATTTATTAGATTCTTATTAGAAAATCATGTAGTCAAGCCCTGAAAAAAACCAGCAGGGCACCTTAGTGTTATTACAGCACTAGTGCAGTTTGCCTCAGCTGTAATTGTTACTTTAGGAATAAATTGTGACATTTCAATTGCACATATCTATATCACTGTTGCTTGCATGCTTTGTGGAGAGGAATCTGCACACCACAAAAGGCACTGCACCTTTTGTATAATGTGGGTGGCAGATAGGCTGCTCTGCACAGCTGCCAAACAGTCCAAGGTGCAGATGCTTTTGCAAGAGGAAGGGTGACTTTCTGGCTGCCTTCACCATGAATTCCTTCAGTGCACCCGTCGTGCTTCCGTTCGGGACACGACAGGAATGGCAAAACTGAGCTCAGCAGAAATGAACGTTTTGTCCGATCCCCCATCTCCCCAGGCAGCTGCTGCCGTCCCTGAAGGGCCCTGGGCCTGTCAGGGTATAACCCTTTGTTGTGGTTTAACGTTGAACCACGACACCCTTGCTCTCTAATCCCCGCTGCAGATGAGCCGTGACTGCTCAGGCTCAGGAATGTGGTTTGTGTTTTCAGACGGGGCAGCGGCCTGTGGGCCACCACAGCCCCTCCAGGGCTGCAGGAGTCTCTGGTAACACACAAGTGTCAGTGTGCTGCAGATTCAAAGGCTGCATAGTTGACCTGTGGCTAAAGGCCCCCACCCAATTTATGTCTGAACTATTTTGGTGCCTGCTGGTTTGCAGTCAGCAAATGTTGGAGTAGAAAAGAGGAAAGCGTGTCAAAGGCGGCTTTCTCTTGCTCTCTCTCTTACAGCCCCTGTGTTTAGAGAAAGGCACAGAAAATCAGTTTTAAATGTGGTGCTATAATTTGGGGTAGAACTTTTAACAGAGCCGTGGTAAAGCAGCATATTTAGTGTTGGAATCTGCAGCTAGTACAGACCCGGTGGGAAGGGTGTGCATGGCGAGTGGAGGCAGCTGAACCTGCGCTGTTGGGAACGTGTCTGATCTCAGCTGGATTAGAGCTGTACCTGTCTCTTGATTAGAAAATACATGTGATTCTTTGGTTATTTTCTGATCATTTATAGCTTCTTTTTTTATCCCCCACTCTTCATCTTAAGACGAGCTCAAAACAGAACAAGAGGAAGGTTGAGGGCAGCAATCATCAGGCCTTTTAGAGAAAGAATTTGATAGTGGAAGCAACCATTTTGATCACGTGAAGTTCATGAAATGGTGGTATGAAATGGAAAAATCAAGATTTAACATTGTTAGGGACCTGGACATTTTTCTGTGCAGAGGTTCCCTTTGGGTGAACTGAAATCACTTTTAAATGTGAGAGCATGGACAAGCTGAGGTACAGCTCCTCGGTCAGGGCAGAGGTCTCAGGATGTAGTGCTCAGAGGCCTGGAGCAATGCTCGCAGCCTGCAGAGGGAAAAGAACTCACATTGCTGCTGCAGGGCCCCGAGCAGTGGCCAGGAACAGCAGGTTCTCACCTGCCAGTGCCTCAGTGCCTGACAAGGTGCGTGCTGTGCCCAAACCCACAGCCAGCTTATGTCCAGCAGCAGTGGGGAGGGAATGAGGGTGTGCTTGGAACCTCCACTGAGCAGAACTGCATGTGGGAACTGTCTTGTTTTACTGTAGCCTTTATTAATAGTGTCACAGAATGACTTGGGTTGGAGGGACATTAAAGATTGTCCAGTTCCAACCCCGTGGCATGGGCAGGGACACCTACCAGTAGACCAGGATGCTCAGAGCCCCATCCAGCCTGGCCTTGACCATTCCATGGATGAGTCATCCACAACTTCTCTGGGCAACCTGTGCCAGTGTCTCACCATCCTCACAGTAAAGAATTTTTCCCTAATATTAATTGCCCTTCCTAGTATTCATTACTGCCTGCATGTTGCATTTAAAGCAACACAGGTACTCACACAGCCTGCAGGCATAAAGTTTGCTGGCACCAAAACCTTGAGGATAAATTGAGTCCTGTGGAAAACAGGCTTTGCCGTGTGCCTCCACAGGTACATTCAGGACTGAATTGCTTCATTGCCTTTGCTCTTCTTTCCCAACTTGTTTTTCCTTTTCATGCCTTTCTGCAGTATTGCTAACACTATTACTTCCGTTTTAACTGCTACCTTCTTTCTCTGTCCTGGCCCAAATATGGGGAAAGACTTTTCTCTCCCACGGAGGTATTTTCCCAGCAGTCCAAGAGCTGAGTCCTGTCAAGTGCTCCGTACTCTAGAGCACATTCCCATGAGATTTAGCACTTCAGAGGGCTGAGCCCATAAAACCAGACAAGCAGGGACTGATGCCCATTTCCACATGTAATAGGATCTTAGTCTAACCTCAAGGTAGTGCAGATGTTTTTGTTTTTCTTCCTTTCACCTCTTGTGTTCACATGGTGGATTGATGGGATGGGGCATTGCAAAAGAAATGGTTTTATGGTAGTGCAGGAATGCGAGCAATTAACACACAAGGGGAAAATAAGAGTGCTTGCCACAATGTGGACATTCAAAGCCTGATCCAAAGCTCCTGTTATGCAGCCATGGCAGGAATCCTTGTGCAATTTTTCATGCTTTTTCAGAGGTTGTTAAATCTTTCATGGATACAAATTTTTGGCTAAAGCTGTTTTAGTAAGATTCTTGCCAAAAGGTTTATGGTAGAATGTAATGGAAAATAAAATATATTTCTAAGCAGTGGTTATTCGAATCTGATGTAATTTAGTATCTTGTATTTTTGCTGTTTCTTGCCAATTTTTATTGAAGATTTGTCCCTTTCCGTGCATCTTGCCCGTGAAACGCCCCATTGCTGATCGTGGAGGGTTTGGTTCAGCCTGCACAGGAGAAGTGGCCTGAGCAGCAGTTAGTCAAAGCTAGAGCCAGCAGCTTCCATGGTCTTGCTACTCTGGGGAAGCTTATTTATGGAAAATGAAATGTGGCCATCCTGTAGGTGATAAGAATTAAGAGCCTGTGCCCTGTGTGAGGAAAATGGGAAGCATTTCCTTTTGTGTATTCAGCTGGGCACAGCATCCCCACTGCAGTCTTTGTCTGGCTGGGAGAGCTGCAGTAAGTGCCCTCTCCTGTCCTGCCCCGTGAGAGCTGGAGCTGCCAGCTCAGTTAAGATAACATGGAGTAAATCAAACCCCAGAGTACAAGTGCTGTTCTGAGGTGTGTCCTCCATGCCACATGCACCAGACCTATGCCCCAGCTCCCAGTAGTGGACTGTACTCTGTCCCATTTGCAGCACCATTTGCTCTCAGGTCTCCCTGCCTTGCCTGTTGTTTTGTTGGGATTTTTCTCCTCCTCCTGTGGCTTTAGCAATACATCTGCAAACAAGCAACTACAGACTCGGCATGGGCGCAGGCGGGGAGTTGTGGCATCTGATTAACAAGGTCTCCCTGAGTAGGCAGAACTCACTAATGAAAATGACCTTAATGAAAGATGTTTGTTTCTCCTGCTGCTGCCACTGAGGCTCGAGACCCCAAGGAGACTGAGGCGCAGCTGCTGTTCATGCATTACAAGAATGTGATCTCGAGACTGAAGGGATTATGTCCTGATGCTGGCTTAGGCCACTGAAGGAAGAGGTCTGAGCGCTGTGTGCAGCTCCTGTTCCCATTGCAGCATTGCCTCTGGTCTTTGGCAAAATTAAACATTTAGGATCTTTCCATCTTGCTTATTTCCGCCTGCTTTTAAATTCCTTTTTATATCCATGTGGGTAAGACGCATCCAGCTGCACCTTTTTTCTCCACTGTTACAACAACACTAGATGTATGGGAGGAATAAAAGGGACTATTATCCCTCTAGTAACAAAACAAACATGAAAGAAAACCAGAGCTCTGACAAATCTACAGTGAACTTTGGCACAACACTGCAGCACTGACTGTATAACTCCGTTTATCTGAAGGTCCCTGGGAACTCCCATAATCTGCAAATAGCTGTTAAGAAAATCAGTGGAGCTGGCAGAAGACTTTGAGGAAACTGCTCGTTGCTTCTCCTGCACTGGAGAGCAACAGAGAGAGGATACCAGCTGGTTTTGGCAGGACTACACTCCAGCGAGCAGGGTGACATTAAAGCACTCTGCTTTGCAAAGCTTCCTGGCATGTTCTGGGGCTGAGGCTTGCAGACTGCAGCCTTTGTATGCTTTAGTCCCAGGGATATAACTGGGCTTCCAGTAATCACGGTATTAAGTTTTCTCCCTGCGTTTCTAAAGCTTTTGGTATTGTGACAGTGATTTTGACTGGTCAAGGGTAAAATGAAGCCCACATAAGTATGATGCAGCAGAAAGAATTTTATTCTTTAGCTGTGACGCAGATGCACCAGCTTTGTGTTTAAAAATGGCTTTTGTTGACAAGGTCATCCAATGTGCCATTCTAACCCAATGCCGATTTGTGCTCTTACAACTAAAACTGCCAGTGGGTAGGGTTTTTTTTCCTAGCAAACATCCATCTTTATAACTGCGTAGGATTAGAAAAGTCAGTAAATCAGATCTACCTCCTGCCAGTTGTGAGCCCTCCTGCAATTTGTTTAACTACCCACCAGCAAGAGAATTGTGAAAGCTGGATTTCATGTGCGCTGACTGCTGAGTATTTACAGCATTTATCCTTAAATTGTGCTTAAAGGAGCATGTAGCTAATTAAAGCCCAAGATTCACCACACCTTTAAAACTGCATTTTCTTTCAGGAGGCATCTTTCAGTGCAGGAGTACACTTTTCATTTCATTTGCAGCTGAGCACAGTAATTCTCACTAGGTTGTTTTAAGGGATATCTCATAGCTGCACTAAGGAGTCAAAGAACCAGTACACGTAAGTGGTGTTGGTGTGCCAAGTAGTCTGGTGTCCTTTCTACTGGCCGTGTTTTTTTATTTCTGGTTTTCATGGGTTTTACTGTTGTGGTTTTGGAGATCCTACTCATGAGAGGGAACCTTTCCTTACCTCTGTGCTCCTTGGGATGTCTGTGCCAGGGTTCTCTCCTGCTCCTTGGGGTACTGTGCTGGAGCCCACCGGGGAGTCTCTGAACCCACACACGGAAGGCCAGGAAAGAAACTGTGCAGCTAGTTCCCCATCTGCTCTGCATCTGACTAAAGTGTGAAGTCTCCAGAATCAGTCTTTCCCCCTCCCATCTCTTTGTGAGTAGGAAACACCACAGGTTTCAGTTCCCAAACCCTTTCCCCGGTCACTGGCCCCTGCCTCGCAGCAGTCCCGTCCCTTTGCTCGTGAGAAAGGAAGCAGGCAGCTGCCGCTGGGGCCCTGCTCGCCGCAGGGACCAACCTCGCACTTCCCTCCTCCTGCACAGAGCCTGCCGCACTGCTTAGGCAGGTGTGTCATTTCTCCTTCTGGGGAATGAATTCTTCATGCTCCATCTGAAGGCTTCGGTAGCTGTTTGTTCTGCTGTGCTTTTGTAGGGATGGCAACGTTCCCTGGGCCGGGGACCTCAGCTAGGTGTTTCTCAGGCACAGGATCTCATCCTTATGCCCCTATGCCGTGGGATCCACCTGGCCTGTGGAGCCTGTCCTTCTCTTGGCAATGCTTCCTGAAGCACCAAAGTCCTGAAGCAACTTGTACAGTATGCTAACAGTCCATGAAAGCCTGGGGAAAAAGATGTGTAAAATGTCTGAAACTGTTCCATTGCTTAATTGTCAAGTGGTGACTTCAATACAGCTTTCAATGCGAAACCAGCAGAAATTCTGTACTTGTGAAGAATGACAAACATGGCCGGGGGCTCTGCTCTGCAGTACTCCCGCCTGCTGCCATTCTCCCCAGGCACGGAAAATGGAAAAGCTTGGCTAGAAATACCACAAATGGCTTGTGAACAAAAGGAAAGGTTTGTTTTGCTTAGAGCTTAGAAATAGCATACAGTCCCAGTGCTACAACGTACATCTTAAAAAAGCTGCATTAGTAGGGAAAATGTTTTTTAAAAAATACACGTAGCATCACTGTATTTGTTTATTATAAAGCTGTGCCAGGAGCTTATGTAGACAACCATGTAGTGTATAGACCACAGTAAATAGAAACTATATTTGCCCTGTGCTCTTCAGTACATGGAAGCATTACAAAAGCTGTGATAGTCTCCTTGCAAATAATATTTTGTAATTAATATTGTTATAATGTGTTTTATACAATGTTTTCTTTCTACTTCCTCCCT